>CAIGRP010094016.1:0-13838 GCA_903798385.1 Fraxinus cuspidata | reverse complement strand
GTCCATACCGACCAACGCAACCCAACCCGACTGAAACTTGGTTGGGTTGCGTTGGGTTGGGTTGGAACACATAAATGGGTTGGGTTGGTTTGATTTTGTATCAAACCGACCATATTGGGTTGGGTTTGGGTTTGGGTTGGGTAAAAAAACCGACCCAACCCACACCCACACCCACCCCTACCTACTTATGTAACTAGGATTTTGTCATTTGTACACTTTTTCACTTACACTAAGTTTGACATTACCTGTGTTTTCAAAAAACTGTGGACGGAAAACCCTTTTTTTAAGAAAAAATGGCGAATGGCAATTTATCATGTAGCAAACTGTCAAACTTGATGTACAGTTGCAGCTAGCATCCTTGTGTAAAAAGTAGGCTATAAGTTTCTCTTAATGCAACAACGCAAAAATAGTAGTTTCTGTTGATTTTTGTTTTGTGTAGTTTCTCTTCCATCCCCTCCAACCGCTGCAACTTTACCACCCTGTTTGATTCACATTCTTACAAAAAATTATTTTTCAAAATTTATTTTCAACTACACATTCTCCAATAAAATAATATTAAACGTAAATTCAAAATATTTTCTTATTTTTTAACCACATATTTTTCATCAAATTACTATTTAAAATGTATTATCCACTTAATAACGTGCATCAAATAAGGTTCACAAATGGCAATATGTAATAATTAGTTGGCATCATATTTAGGGGTGGCAATGGGTCGAGCCGACTCAGCACATTGCCCCACGATGCTCGTGCTCATTACAAATGAGTTGAGCTTCTGCTCGGCTCGTGAGCTCTTGGCTCGTGGAATGAGCCGAACTTCGGCTCGTGAGCTCATCGTTTTTTTAAGATAAGCCTTTTAAAACGAAAAAACAAAAACAAAAACAAAACCTCGATTTGGAGCTGCCCACTCGGCTCATGCTTGGGCTTGTCATTTTGAAGAGCCCGAGCTGCTCGTGGCTTGTTTTTTACGAGCCGCTCGGCTGGGTTGCCACCCCTAATCGTATTTAAACGAGTAATATTCATATTTTTCTCTCCTCAAACAAATATTTAAATTAGATAAGCATCCTAAAGGAGCTATAAATACCAAACAAGTACAATAGCTTTAAATAGGAGATCTCCCTTTCTTCTCTTATGGTCGAGACTTTTCAGAAGGAGAGATCGATTTCAAGAGGTTTGATACTGTCCACAAATGCTTGATAAATTACAACTAACAAAATAAATAAATAATTGAGTAATATTAAACATCAAAAAAAAATTTCTGTGAGCTAAGGGGAGGTATACTTTTTCGTACGCTTGAGATCAGGGTGCCACGACTAAAAAGTTTGGAACTCCATCATCACAAGATTCATTTTAGATGGAAATTTATCTAAATTTAATTATAATTATATTAATCTTAATATTTTTTAATAATAAATTACTTTTTTTTTTTCAGTAAACTAGAAAAAAAAAATCATTTTTGTTTATAAGGATTTTATATGTCAAATTATAAAGTATGTAAATTAGTACTTTGAAAGTAGTCCATTTTTATTAAAAAAATAATATAATACAACTCCTAACTTTAAAAAAATATTTTAAAAAAAAAAGTTACTGACAAATTAAATTTATTTGATATCTGTATTAAACCTACCAATATCAAAACCATCAGAGCTGAATTCTTTTCCTATAATTTAAAATTAATTAATTTGTGCTCCACAAATAACATGCAGTTATTAATTTTCAACTGCACATTTTTCAAACAAAACCATTTTCCATGTTTCTCAAAGACTTTTCTTACTTTCTAACAGCACGTTATCTAATAAAATCACTTTTTATATAATTACTTTCAAACAAGCATCGAATCTTTAGACATTGGTTTTGCAGATGACTTTAAGAAATTGAAACTTTTGTAATAAACACAATCATCTTGCTACAAGTACATAAGAGATTACATAATGTCACATGACATTTTAACATTTTTCAGTTTAAAATACTGTCAACTTTTTTATCCAATTTTTTCTCTCCACGTCGTTTTATGTATTCTTTTATTTACTATTTTTATGTACAAATAGAATATTCTAAACACGAATATGCGGACAAAGAAGCAGAAAAATATAAGAAATGGTAAGTCTGGTAGTACATAATTTTTATCCATATTGATAGGCCCCACCCCATGTGAGTGTCATGTGAACCATTATCCCACCCCATGTGAGTGTGTTATGGATAATGGTTCACATAACACTATGGGCCCAACCACACGTGAGTATTATGTGAACGATTATGGATGAAAATTATGTATGTATAGCATTTCTCAAAATATAAATGGCCTATTACAAAGCTTCAATATCAATAGCTGTCCTATTCATTATTAAAAACAAACCAAACAAAACTCGCGCATTGATTGAAAACAGGTAATGAGGTTTGATTCTTTACGGCTCAAAGTATTTTATTTTGTAATGGAAAATGACACAGTAACGTCCGAAGAAGAAAAGGTGTAATATTTAAACAGAAAGTGGTTAATTCATTTCAAGTCGCCAATGTTCACCGTTTACTATCATAAAATGAGCTTCTGATGTAGCAGAAACAACTCCTTTCCAGGAAAAAGAAAAAAGAAAAATGGGGCTGATCAAGGCCTTCACAATCCTCCTCTGCTCGTGGTTTTTGCTGGCTTCGGCAGAAAGATCTAATTACATTGTCCATATGGACAAATCTTTGATGCCTAAGGCTTTTTCCAGTCACCATTATTGGTACTCTTCCACTCTTCAATCCATCAAATCAGTTGAATTCACCTCATTGGATGGTCAAAATCATTCACCAAAGCTTGTATATACATACGGCCATGCCTTTCATGGATTCAGTGCTGTACTGTCAACAGATGAATTGGAAGCTTTGAAGAAGTCACCAGGGTTCCTTTCAGCATATTCAGATGGTATTGTCATGCCCGACACCACCCATACTTACAAGTTTCTTTCTCTGAATACTGCCACGGGCATATGGCCAGCATCTGAGTATGGTAAAGATGTGATTATTGGTATTATTGACAGCGGAGTGTGGCCGGAAAGTCCGAGCTTTAAAGATGATGGAATGACAGAAATTCCTGCTAGATGGAAGGGAATTTGCCAGCCAGGTGAAGAGTTCAATTCTTCAATGTGCAATAAGAAACTCATAGGAGCAAGATATTTCAATCAGGGAGTTCGGGAAGCAAATCCCGGACTTACCATAATAATGAATTCCGCAAGGGATGATTCAGGTCATGGCACACACGTGGCGGCCACTGCAGCTGGAAACTACGTTGATGGTGTTTCATTCTTTGGCTACGCTTCAGGAACAGCAAGAGGAGTGGCTCCGCGTGCTAGGCTTGCTGCATATAAAGTCCTCTGGAGGGAAGGAAACCTTGAATCTGATGTTCTCGCAGGTATTGACCAGGCCGTGGCTGATGGAGTTGATATACTGTCAATTTCGCTGGGTTACGGTAGAACTAATTTGTATGCGGATCCTATTGCCATAGCTGCCTTCGGTGCCACAGAGAAGGGAATCCTTGTTTCTACTTCAGCAGGAAATGGCGGACCAGATTTCGGAACTTTGATAAAAGGAATCCCCTGGGCAGTATTAGTGGCTTCGGGAACTGTTGATCGTTGGTTTGCCGGGACCTTAACTCTAGGGAATGGTTTGTCCATCACCGGATGGAGCTTGTTTCCTGCTAGAGCCACAGTCAGAAACTTGACTGTCACTTACAATGAGACCTTATCTGCCTGCAATTCAACTGAATTATTGTCTGAAGCCCCTGAAGGTGGTATCATAATATGTATCCAATCTGATGAAACAACAGACTTCTTTTCCCTATGGCGGTATCTGTCGAAGTCCAACGTTCGTGCAGCTATAATCATATCCGAAGATACTAGTATACTTAGATCAGATACTTTTCCTTACCCAGGAGTGGTAATCACCCCCAAAGATGCGAAAGATGTGATCGATTATGCATCTAACAACGCTGCCCCAAAAGCAAGCATCGAATTCCAACAAACAATCTTGGGAACAGAGCCCAGATCCGCTCCAGCAGTATCCGGATCCTCATCAAGGGGTCCTGGACGAAGCTACCCAGGCATCCTGAAGCCCGACATAATGGCACCAGGAGTGTTAATCTTAGCAGCCTACTATCCTTATACTAATGTCGCGAGCATTGGAAACAACATATTCTTGTCCAGTGACTACACACTCTTGTCAGGTACATCAATGGCTTGTCCTCATATATCTGGAATTGCTGCACTCTTGAAAGCTGCACATCCCGATTGGAGTCCTGCCGCGATTCGATCTGCCATGATGACCACCGCAAATCCACTTGATAACACTCAGAAACCCATCAAGGACATGGGAAACAATTATGAAGTTGCTACACCACTCGACATGGGGGCAGGACAAGTTGATCCAAATCGTGCTCTTGATCCAGGTCTCATTTATGACGCTACCCCACAAGACTACGTAAACTTTGTTTGTGCATTGAATTTTACTCGAGAACAAACTCGGACTATCATACAATCAAGCTACAATTGCTCAAATTCATCCTTGGATCTGAATTATCCATCCTTCATTGCTCTTTACGACATTGAAGAAAAAAGAAGTACATTAAATCAAAAATTCCGCAGGACTGTCATAAATGTAGGGGATGGTGCTGCTACATATAAAATCAAAGTTAAAAGACCGAAGGATTCTACCATCACAGTATCACCAGAAACGTTAGTCTTCCAAAAGAAGTACAAGAAGCAAAGCTATTCTGTAAGCATACGTTATAGGAGTTACAGTAGGACTGTTATTAACGATGGTTCACTCACTTGGGTTGACGAGAATGGCACGCACACGGTGAGGAGTCCCATTGTGGTTACTCGACGGGTCTTTAATAATTAGTTTTCACAGCAGTTCAATAATATATATTTTTCATTATTTTAGTTGCACATAATCCTATTACAATTCTTGAACCTAATGCCAACTAAAGAAAACATGGATATGGCTCAATTAAAAAGTGCATGGATTATATTAAAATTGACCCAAAGAACCATCGGTTGCACTCATTGTGAAAATGGTCCCTATCATTTGCACTGATTGTGGAAATGGCATCTATTGTTTCAAACTTGGCATTTACACCCTCATTTCAAACATTTCTTGCGAAATTGGTCATTTCCATTATATTCAGTTAAATCCTTATGTTAAATATGTGTTATTTGGTGCAAAACATCTTTATCGTTTACTTTCATTGCGCAAATAGTCCCTATTGTTTCAATTTTGATATTTTAACACTCAGATCCACTTTTCTTTGCTTAACATGTCCTAATCATCTATTTTCTACATTATAATATTGTAAAATGACTAATTTATCATCAATAAACAAATAGAATATATATATATATTCTACATCTGGAGTTTTATGTTTTTTTAAAAAGTACAAACAAATCTCACGTATAACAATTTACAACATTCTAATAAAAGAAAAATATTTTATCTTCCCAATTAAACCACCTACCCCTACACTCATCTCCACCACCACCACAAAAATAATTAAAGAGATAATTAAAAGTATAACAAAAGTAAAAAAGAATTAAAAATAGAAAAACAAAATGGTGCTTATTCCTCATCAAATATATTTTTTTTTATACTTTTAATTCTCTTTTGAATTATTTTAGTAGTGGTGGTTGTGGTGGTGGAGGGCAGGCCTAAGGGTAAGTGGGTTAATTGGAAAAATAAAATATTTTTCTTTCATTAGAATGTTTTAAAAAAAATTTACATGAGACTTGTTTGTAATTCATAAAAAAAAATAACTAGAAACTCTAGATACAATTTTCTTTGTATTATTTCTTATTTTTTATATTTATTTATTTAAAGAGAATGATAAATTAGTCATTTTATAATTAAGAAAATGGACTATGAGAACCTTTTAAGTAAAGAAATGTCAATCTAAGTGTCAAAATGTCAAAATTAAAATGATAGGGACTATTTGCACAATTAAAGCAAACAATAAGGACATTTTCCATCAAATTACACATATCTAATGGGAGGATTTAAAGGAATATGATGGAAATGACCAATTCCACAAGAAATGTTTGAATGAGGGCGTAACATCAAGTTTGAAACGACAGGAACCATTTTCGCAATGAGTACAAACAATAAAGATGTTTTTTTTTTTTTAGGTTAATTACCCATCAGGATATATAATTAGATGAATGACAAGCAAAATAGAAGTTCCTGGCAAGATAATAAATTTACAGTCATTTCTACTTGTTAGCGATTCTTCCACTGAGTAACAAACTCTCAAGGAGTTCTTGTATTTGGATTCTTTCTAATTACAAGAAATGCATGTTATTCATTACATTTTAAAGGACAGCTTCGCTTTATAATTTATTTTCTTCACATTTACTCAAAATGAATTCTTTTCTATATTTTCCATTATAATAATCTATAAAATGGCCTTATGATTCTGTCTTTATTAGATGACTTCCAGGAGTGACTTTCGGTAAATCTCCTTTTCATTTTTCAGAAAGTTTCAATGAAAAGTACTGAATGAGGTTAGATTCCTAATGTACAGATAATTAACGTATCAAATATGAAATGATGTCAAATCCATGTATGGAAATAAGGGAGGATTAAACCAAATATACAGAAAGTTTTTTTTACAGTAGTTTTACACCCACTCACCGACTCACGTGTGTGGGGCCCACCGAAATAAAAAAATGAAAAAAAGATACCCCCGGCATTGTGTGTGTGTATCTGATTTTTTTTCAGTGAAACCATGCTTCTGTAAATGAAGCATGGTTCAATAAATGAAGCAGAGAACTCCTTGAGCAGTCATCTTTCACTGTTATAAACATAAAAATCAGCTACTGAAGCATCTCATAGAGAATTCTATTACAGAAAAAAAAATGCCTAAGGTGTGAAAAGTCCTAGGATTGAATGATGACATTACACCTACACAATGTCACACAATTCCAGCTGTGTTTTTTTTTAGTTCAATTATTTGCTTTTTAGTTAATTTGCCCCCACCCTTGCAAGTTGGTTCCATTATTGACTCGGACTATTTTTAAATCAACTTGGAATTAAGACCCAAAATACCAATTAATAATCTACTAATTGAACTGAACCCAAGACTTCTTTTTTCCAAGTTGAAAGAATCTCAAGGCAACGTTTTCGAAGCTAACAATTTAAGAACGGGCAATTGCTCAAGTCTGATACAAAGTTAACTTTAAATAGGTATCCTTTTCACTATTTAAAACGACCAAAAGTAAACTCAAATCTTTAATGAAAACAGTACCATTAAGATCGATTCTTAACGGCACATGGATTATATAAAAAATAATGGAAAAAGACACAGCCAATTGCAAAGAAGATAAGGCGTAATAATTCAACAAAATTGTAAATAACTCATTTCAAGCAGCCAATATTTAGTTTTATTATCATAAAATCTGCTTCTGAGGTACCTGAAAAGAACTCCTTCCTGGAAAAAGAAAAATGTGGCTGATTAAGGTCTTCAATGTCCTCCTCTGCTCATGGATTCTGCTGGCTTCAGGAGAAAGATCTAATTACATTGTCCACATGGACAAATCTTTGATGCCTAAGGCTTTTTCCAGTCACCATTATTGGTACTCTTCAGCTCTTCAATCCATCAAATCTGTTGGACTCACCTCATTAGATGACCATAAGCCTTCACCAAAGCTTGTCTATACATATGACCATGCCTTTCATGGATTCAGTGCAGCAATGTCCAAAGATGAATTGGATGCTTTGAAGAAGTCACCGGGCTTCCTTTCGGCTTATCCTGATGGCATGGTTACGCCGGACACCACACATAGTTACAAATTTCTTTCTCTCAATACTGCCACAGGTATATGGCCAGCATCTGAGTATGGTAAGGATGTGATTATTGGGGTTGTTGACTCCGGCATATGGCCAGAAATTCCAAGCTTTAAAGATGATGGAATGACAGAAATTCCGGCAAGGTGGAAGGGAATTTGCCAGGCAGGTGAAGAGTTCAATTCTTCATTGTGTAACAAGAAACTCATTGGAGCAAGATACTTCAATCAGGGAGTTCGGGAAGCAAATCCTGGAGTTAAAATAACGATGAATTCTGCAAGGGATGATTCGGGTCATGGCACCCACGTGGCATCCACCGCCGCTGGAAACTATGTGGATGGTGTTTCATTCTTCGGCTACGCTCCAGGAACAGCAAGAGGAGTGGCTCCACGTGCTAGGCTTGCTGCATATAAAGTCCTCTGGAATGAAGGAAGCTATGAATCTGATGCTCTTGCAGGAATTGACCAGGCTGTGGCTGATGGTGTTGATATACTGTCAATTTCTCTTAGTTATCTTAGGACTGATCTGTACGATAATCCAATTGCAATAGCTGCTTTTGGTGCCACAGAGAGGGGAATCCTTGTTTCTGTTTCAGCAGGAAATCGTGGTCCAAATTTCGCAACTTTGCTCGAGGGAATACCCTGGGCAGTCATTGTTGCTTCAGGAACTGTTGATCGTTGGTTTGCTGGGACCTTAACTCTAGGAAATGGTCTGTCCATCACTGGATGGAGCTTGTTTCCTGCTAGAGCCACAGTCCGAAACCTGAGACTCACATACAATAAGACCTTATCTGCCTGCAATTCAACTGAATTATTGTCTGAAGCCCCTGAAGGAGGTATCATCATATGTAACCAATCTGATGAAACAGTAGACTTCTTTTTCCTATGGCGGTATCTGTCGGAGTCCAATGTACGTGCAGCTATAATCATATCCGAAGATACTAGAATACTTAGATCAGATACTTTTCCTTACCCAGGAGTGGTAATCACCCCCAAAGATGCGAAATATGTAATCAACTATGCATCTAATAGTGCTGACCCATTTGCTAGCATTGAGTTTCAACAAACAATCTTGGGAACAGAGCCCAGACCTGCTCCAGCTGTATCGGGATCCTCATCTAGAGGTCCTGGACGAAGCTACCCAGGCATCCTGAAGCCCGATATAATGGCACCTGGAGTGTTAATTTTAGCAGCCTACAATCCTTATACTAATGTTGCAAGCATTGGTAACAACATACTCTTGTCCAGTGACTACACACTCTTGTCAGGTACATCAATGGCTTGTCCTCATATATCTGGAATTGCTGCACTCTTGAAAGCTGCACATCCCGATTGGAGTCCTGCAGCGATTCGATCTGCCATGATGACCACTGCAAATCTACTTGATAATACAAGAAAACCCATCAAAGACATGGGCAGCGATTATGATGTTGCTACACCACTTGACATGGGGGCAGGACAAGTTGATCCTAATCGTGCCCTTGATCCAGGTCTTATTTATGATGCCACCCTGATAGACTATGTAAACCTTGTCTGTTTCATGAATTTTACTCGTGAACAAACTCAATCAATCTTAAGATCAAGCTACAATTGCTCAAATCCATCTTCTGACCTGAATTACCCATCATTCATCGCTTTATACGATGTTCAAGAAAATAGAACTATATTGAGTCAGACATTCCAGAGGACTGTTACAAATGTAGGGAATGGTGCAGCAACATATAAACTTAAAGTCAAACAGCCAAAGGAATCTACAATCACAGTATTCCCAAAAACGTTGGTCTTCCAAAAGAAGTATGAGAAGCAGAGCTATTCTTTGACCATCCGTTATCGGAGTTATAGTGAGACTGCTATTAATCATGGTTCACTCACTTGGGTTGAGGAAAATGGCAAGCACACAGTAAGGAGTCCCATTGTGGTCACTCAGCGGGTCTATAATGACTAGTTCTTTGGCTTGTCTGTGATCATTTTTTATTTGCATGTAACTGTGTGATCTTGTCATAATCCAATAAGCATTTTATGCTGCATAGATCTAGTTTGTTATCATTTCCAATAACTGGGTAATCTTGTCATAATCCAATAAGCATTGGCAGTGATCAATGATGATTTTACTCCTAAAAGACTTTATACCATTCAGAAACACTATTTATTTTCTTAATTCAAAATATGTAAGTTTATTAGCTTTTTTGCAGCACCTTTTTGTTGTTAACTTCTGGGACATTAAAACCAATTTGTCCTTATTGATAAAATTCAAATACATAGATACTCATGATAATTTTTTTTGATATAAAGGTAACTCTTAATTTTCAAAAAATAATAGTATATAAATATTGATCTCAACCAGTTTTCTTTTTTTTTTCATTTATTTACTACATCTTCATGTTACTCAGCACTAATTTATGTAAAATTCAACAGTTTCCAACCAAAACTGAAGCAAGGGTTCGAGAATGCACCAACACTAACAGTCAGTGGATGAGTATTTGGCTAAACCGGAAGCAACAGCAAACTTAATTTTTTTCTTGTGTCACTAACTCCTCAACCTGCCCTTCAGTTTTCTTCCAGATATGATTTTCAACAGAATTTGTCATCTGTGGAAATGATCCACGAATTACTACTGATGAAGAGCATCTATACGATCCATGCACGCAAAGATTTCGTGACTCCTGTGCTTGGCTACCATAACTTGTTATTGAATTATAGTCATTTGGTGCTCGCTTTCTAAGGTGAGAGCTAAAAAATTTGAAGTTTCATTTTATTTTAGAACAATAAATTATTTTTTTGGTAACTTTGCTGTAGAACTTCCTGTGACCATTATGAATCATCTCAATAAAATTTACACATCATATTGTAGTTCTTTCTTCTGTCTCTGTCTAGCTGTTTCCTTCTGTTGAGAATGAAGATGATATCGAATTGCTCTGATGTCACTTTATTGAAGAAAATATGAGATTATAGGCATAATATAAAGTACTTGATCACAAGAACAAAATAATTTGCGGAGAATGGAGATTTTAATATAGAGAATGGATACAAAGATTTTATAATTATGATTTGTCTAATTTAATCTAAAATACAATAAAAAGTTAAATATATATAGGGGGCGTCCAAGACCCTAAAAGTAGAGTTATAGGACGAAATGAATGCTCAAAACGCGTCAAAACGCGAAAATGGGCTTTGGCTGGATAACCACGCTGCTCGAGAGCTAGGCGAGCACCAGTTCCCTCACTTGAACGTCGGGCGAGCACCAAGTGGGGGCTAAGTCTGTGTTGAAAATCTGGCGACGCAGCTCGAGCACCAAGCTAGCAACCAACTAGCAAAATTGCGGCGACTTTTCTCCCCGATCCATATCTTGATCTCTTCAAGTCCAACACAAATTTCAAGTCCCGATTGGAAATCCAAATAGTACTTCAACTAGAATTCGTCAAATACGCTTTGAATAAGATTCCCAAAAATATTCCATATAGAATTCTTCTTAACATGCACAAATTTTCAATTGTCTTCAATAAAGAATTCAGATCACACCCAAATTTAATTTTAAAACGTAAGCACCCAAATTCTAAAAAGTATGCAATAAGCTTGTCGCATGTGACAGCACAAATCCACAGTTTCTGTAGAGAATTCTTTTTAAATAGTCTATCTACCATCATTTCTAGCCCTGTTTGGGCTCCATTTTAATTTAAATACATTTTTCTTTTTCTTCTTTTAATCACACATTCTTCTATAAAATGATATTACAAGTAAATCCAAAATTTTTCTTTCTTTTTTAACAACACATTCTCTAAAAAATTATTATTCCAAAATTCATTTTTCCCAACAACCTTGTTAAAATGGAGCCCAAACAAGGGCCTAAATTTCAATGGCTCACACTTCACAACATTCACAGGCCAAAAAGTCATATGCAATGACTGATTGCAGTTGTACAATAGAAAAATTTCGTAGAGCGATATGCATATCTTTCTTTGCAACCTCAAGCAATCACTTAAATGAAACAAGAACCCTAAAAGGCTATAGCTGTGCACTATATGAGCTTTCTACATAGCATGTCCTTTTTCTTCTCTTCATGGTCTCGAGACTTTTCAGGGGGAGATCACTGCCCAAGTTTGATTAATTACACAGGATACTTGATCCATTACAGCCGGCAGATTAAATAAAGGAGTAAGCTATGTTTGAACAAGTTACAGTAACTAAAGAAAACAAGAGATATCACTTCAAGCAGCTAATTTCACTTTAACAGAATCAACTTACAAGGAACTATGAGGATTTTAAAGAAAATTTAGGATACACTATTCCTTTTCTCTTCTCAGGCTATAGAAGAAAGTCTACTCATTTGTCTATACGAACAAGACTTTAATGTCCAAGGCCTTTGCTAGTTACCATGATTGGTACTCTCAGTCAGTCTCAAAGCATCAGACAGGTGTAAATTGTGCCAAAGCTTGCCCATACCAATGATTACATGCTATTACCACAACTGACAATGCGCGTACTTGTAAATTTCTTCTCCACCACCGAAATACGGTCAGCATTTGAATAATAAAAATATGTGATTAATGGTGTTATTGGCTTTGGTTTCTACCTGGAAAGTTGAAGCTTTAGAGATGATGGTATTGCTGGATTTCCTGCATATGTGGAGGAGTACTGGCCGGCACTCGGCAGCCAAGATTTCATTTCATCATTATGTAATGTGGAACTGTTAGAGAAATTTGTTTCAATTAGAGGGTTCTTCTACCCTCCAATTCTGACATCAAAACCATATTTTTGCATCACTAATTGTGTTTTTGTGTCTGAGTCTGTAATACTCCAGAATTTTTAAGTCTTTTTAATGTTACGGGTGTGTTTGAGCCACATTATTTTGGAAGAATGTATTTTGGAATAGTAGAAGAATGAGAATGAAATTTTTAACGTGGATCAAACATGGGTGTAGTATAAATACATAGATGTTATATTATATGGTAAGAAAATAATGTGGTGCTTAATAAAAGGTCAAGGACTAAATCAATTTTTTTGAAAGTTCGAGGACCAAAATACAAATATGTGAAAATCAAATAGGCCCGAGAAAGTGACTGTCAAGTATGATTTGGAGTCCATAAGCCTTTGAAAAGCATTTGAGAAGATTTTGGGCAGGTTCAAGATGTTGAGCACGAAGGGCAAAATCGTCATTTCATCTATGAAAGATGAAAATAAACTTCTAATTCTTAAAATAATATTTGTTGAATGTGCACATTTAAAGTTACATGTCACAGTTAAACATGTGTTGCACGTTATTTTAAAATGTTTAATAAATCCTACTATAATTCAATAAATTAATTATTCATATTCATGCATGTACACTTTATATATTTTGTGGGCTGTTTAATTATTCTAAAAATTCTACAATTCAATTATTTATACATGTACATGTATAATAATTAATATTTATTTATGAATATATTAAATATTACATTAAATCATAAAGTTCATGTAAACGTGTTTTGTGAGCTATTCAATTATTCTAAAAGTAAATAAATTTTTCAAATTCATGAATACGTATTTATTTTCAAAATTATTCATTTTATCATAAATTATTCTATGAGTATATAAATTATTAACGATTATATAATTTGGGAGCTATTCAATTATTATAGGAGTAGATAAACTNATTTATTTATGAATATATTAAATATTACATTAAATCATAAAGTTCATGTAAACGTGTTTTGTGAGCTATTCAATTATTCTAAAAGTAAATAAATTTTTCAAATTCATGAATACGTATTTATTTTCAAAATTATTCATTTTATCATAAATTATTCTATGAGTATATAAATTATTAAAGATTATATAATTTGGGAGCTATTCAATTATTATAGGAGTAGATAAACTATTCAAGTTCATGTACAACCATTTAATTTCAATATTATTCATTTAATCTATGATATAATGTCATTTGTCTAAATGTATATAAATTGTTCTTTTTCTATATTCATTGATTCAAATTAATTAAATTTCATGTTGGTTCATGTACACCTCCATTTGTTTAAATGTATATAAATT
>CAIGRP010094015.1:0-16915 GCA_903798385.1 Fraxinus cuspidata | reverse complement strand
AATAATACTATATTTGGTGATAACTTATACCCATTATATAGGCGGCATAATAATGATATTTTTGTTAAAGTTAGAGGTCAAGTGTTAGACAATTGTTGGGTTGTACCATATAATCCTTATTTAAGTGCTAAATTTGATTGTCATATTAGTGTTGAAGTGTTTTCTTCTATCAAAGATGTTAAATATCTCTACAAGTATGTGTACAAATGTCATGATCGTATTAATTTCTATATTGATACCAATGAAACAAATAAAAAAATTGATGAAACTTCAGCTTATCAATCTGCTAGATGGATATTTCCACCTGAGGCTATGTGGAGGATTTTTCTTTCAATTTATCCGATATGTATCCATCTGTTTACTCTTTACAGCTTCAAATTGAGGATCATCAACAAGTAACATATGCCAATGATGATGATTTATTTATTGTTATTCAAAAGGAGAATACAAGGAGAACTATGCTAACTGAATTTTTTCGAATGAATGAAACAAATGAATTTGCTCGTGCATTATTGTATCGAGATTTCCCAAAACATTTTGCTTGGAATGCAAATAATAAAGTTTGGACTCCTAGAAAAATAACATGTTGTTATATGATGAATTGTCACACCTCACTCATCTGAAGGAGAACGGTATTTTCTTCGTATTCTTTTTAATCATTTAGAGGACTAGTATCCTTCAATCATTTAAGAACTTTGAACGCTGTAACTGCTCCTACATATCGTGATGCAACACTTTTACATGATTTATTTAGTGGAGACAATCATTGTGAAGAATGTATATCTGAAGCTATTTTGTACGAAATGCCTACTGCTTTAAGACGTCTTTTTGCTACATTTTTTACACTTTGCAATCATAATCATCCAAAGCTCTTGTGAGATAAGTTTAAGGTTTATATGATTGATGATTATGTACATCAAAATATATCTGTAAGGGTTGCTGAATTATGTACTTTAGAAGACATCAATTCTATTTTGGAATTATTAGGTAAGAGCATAAATGATTATGCAATAGTGTCATTCAATGTAAAAATAGATGAAACTAAAAGGTTGAGAAGAATGATTGAAGATGAGATAACTAATTTTGATACTCAAGGGGGCTTAGTTGTGCAACAACATTAAATAAAGAACAACAATTTGCATATGATACAATCATGGAAAAAGTTAAATTAGAATCAAACGGTGCTTTCTTCATAGATGGTCCAGGTGGAACAGGTAAAACGTTTTTATATAAAGCACTCCTAAGTGGTGTAAGGTCACAAAATTTAATTGCTTTGGAAACAGCATCATCTTGAGTATCTGCGTCTCTTTTACTTGGAGGTCGAACAGCTCATTTAAGATTCAAAATTTCGGATGAAGCACCTATGGTTAATCGTTCTGCTGTAGAAGCGATAGATAAAATGCTTAGAGATATTACTGATTATAATTTGCTCTTTGGTGGGAAAGTAGTAGTTCTTGGAAGAGATTTTCGACAAATTCTATCAGTTGTCCGAAAAGGGAAAAATTACGATATAATGAAAGCTAGCTTAATATTCTCAGACTTATGGCCTTCCTTTTTACATCTACCATAAATCGAAAATATGAGGGCCAAACTGGATCCCACCTTTTGTAGTTACTTGCTGAGAATTGGAGATGGAATACAGGAATAGATGTAAGTACAATCTAGCAATTAAATGTTCCACCATCACTCCCAAATGTCTGCGGAGATGCTAATCATATTATCTTTTATTTTTATTTTTTTGCTGTTATTTTTGTCAGGACATGCATGGCATGAGAGATACTATGATATGTTACTTTCAGCTTTAGCAGCAATGGCGAACAACATATATGGTATTTTCTCGAGCTTCTGGAACCATTTCGTTATCCAGTTAATAAAGACAGTTGCCTGATTTTTACCATACTTAACCATAGAGACTTGTTTGTGTAGAATTTGTTCTTTGCTTATCTTTTCCTTTGGGTAAAAATGATTACGTGTTGTTTTTGATATGGCTACAATCCAAAGTAAATCGCTTGATCAAAAATTTACGTGAATTTACCTACAACTTCTTTTTCTTCATTTTTTGGTAAGTGATGCTATACAATAATTTTATGAGGAAATAACTAATGATATCCATGTCACCATCTTGAACTACATCAAAGTGATGTGTATGCAATAGTTTGATTAGTGCACATGAATCCATGTTTAGAGTGGCTCTTCTTCATATGCTGTGTGTTTCATTCACTCACAATGGTGCTATACCGTCATTATTAATTTAAGTGTAGGCATGAAACGTTTGAGGAATATTGGATGCTAGAAAATTATTTTCCTACTTCATGTCTAAGAAATGTACTCTTACAAAACTTTATTACTCAGAAAATGAAGAGATTATTATCCTACCTAATCCAATTTTGAGTCTTTTCATATTTGTTGGAATTATTTTTCTCTTACTTTTGCTGAGTTTTATATCTTGCGAATCTAATGAAGAAATCAATGACATTTATCTGTTGCATTTTTAGAATTTTTATCGTTGGAAGATATGAGCGATTGTCTTCTTGAGAAAACGGCTCTCAGTGACGATGAAGAAAGTGGTAAGTCGAAATTTTCTCATACATATATACCACTCTAAGTTTCTCAATTAAATGGAAAATCATATGTTGTGGTTGTAAACTATATAGAGCATTCAATGATTATAACCACACCGAATTCGCTTTTGTCTAACAGTTTTAAAATGAAAATTTTCATGACATTCACATTAACCAATCTTTCGAACTAAGCCAATCTTTCTTGAAAAAGTGTTTTGATTCAACAAATATATAATTGAGTGTCTAATCTTATATTTAGAAATTCAAAATTGGTTGTTTTTTTTTTACATGGGAATGAATGTGGGTTGTACGGTGGTAGATATGGGATACTAATGGACTAGAGAGATTTCAAAGTCTCGGGGTCGCATTTTATAAATGAGGTTTACGATATTAAAGTAATGAGGTCCTTTGCTACCCTAGACAATTGGCATGAAGAATTTCTCAAAGAGGTTGGTGAATCTATTAGACCGTTCTATATTTTGGATGTTATGGTTTTTTAGGTTTTTTCCAATGGACATTTATCTGTTGCATTAGTTCATGATTTTGATAATTGAAAGTGCAAGGTACTTCTTTGACAGTGGCTATGCTTTAAAGAGTATTTATGTTATTCCGTTGTGTACATATTGTATTTAATTTGATATGGACACTGCTGGACAAGAGAAATTTCAAAGTCTCGGGGTCGCATTTTATAAAGGAGCAGATTGCTGTGTTTTGGTTTACGATGTTAATGTAATGAGGTCCTTCGATGCCCTAGACGATTGGCATGAAGAATTTCTCAGAGAGGTTGGTGAATCTATTAGACCGTTCTATATTTTGGATGTTATGTTTTTAAGTTTTTTCCCAATGGACGTTTATCTGTAGCATTAATTCATGATTTTAATAATTTAAAGTGCAAGGTAGTTATTTGATAGTAGCTGCGCTTTAAGAGTATTTATGTTATTCTATTGTGTACATATTGCATTTAATTTGATTTTAAAAGTAAGATTAGTTGTTCTTGATGTGAATTTGAAAGAAGCTTATGCATCGTGACCTTCTAACTTTTGACCAAACAATCAAAACTATCTACACTACCCCATTTGTGAGAGTCTTGAGAAAGCATTATCTACATTACGTTGATGCTTTTGAGCAACTTTTGATGGCCTGTCTTTTAGGCGTATATTGTGGGCATTTCTGTTTCTTTATTACATGTGTACTATGTATGCTCTATTAGAAGCATTGTCATGTTGGTCCATAAATTTGCCGTTATCACGCTCGACTATAACAATATATATGAACAAAAACAGAAGGCTATAGTAATACTTTTATGCAATATTCTAAAATGCATTTTCTAAATCATTAAAATATTAATGAGCATTTCTCCTTATTCCTTTTGTAAAGCCACTTTGAATCTCAGTAGCGCTACCAATTTCGTCTAATTGATTTTTTTCTCTGTCTAATTATTGCTACCTGCTTCTATATTTTTATTTCAATTGCAGGGAGCTTTTGCTTAATTTCTATGCTAGTTGAGGAAAAAAGGAACATGACGAAATTATCATTTTCAAGTAAATTACTAAATACTATCTTGTAAATCACTGCTCTTTGCTCAAATTTTGGATTAACCATTGCATCTTTATAAAAAACATTATTTCTCTTATACAAATGTGTTTATTAAATTTTTTTAAAAAACAATCCCCTATCAATTCTTAACATTCAAGATGCTAACATTACCTTCAAAATAATACAATTCGTGCATTGGACGGCGCAAAAACTAGTATAATTAAAATGACAAAAGTAAAGAAGATATTGTAATTATCTAATAGAAAATCAAAGACGAGTATGAGCTTAAGAAGAAAGTCAAAGACGACCTAAGATAGACTGTACGCATGAGCTTATTAGGTCTCGTGTATTTCTAGGGTATTGACCATGGTACACACAACGTACGCAAAAACATTTTCCTTTGGTACATATGCACCTAACCTTTTTGACACTTGACAAAAAAATATCTATTTAGACGTTAAATGTCTTCACAACAAATACGTGCTGTGTAAATAAAAGGTAAAATTATCCAAAATTAATTTCATTTACTAAAACTTAAAAGCCAAATAGTGATTATTCAACTTACATTAAGCCCATGTTTGATTCAGTTAGAAAAGTAAATTAAAATTTAAGTCAAAATCAATAATTAAAATGAAAAACACGTTCTATAAGTATCACAACTTTTTAATCATACATCTCATCATTTTTATCAAAATTTACCAAAAAATTAATTTTTATTTAAACCAAACAAGGTCTAAATGTTGTTCTATCTTGAAATATTTTTACCCTTTCATTAATATAGATCATATGCTTGCCGCATGACCATTTAACATCAAAATAAACCTTTTTCGTCAAGCGGATATTGCGTTCACAATGTAAAAAGGTTCAAGGATATGAATCTCACAAATAGAAGATTGAGGACATTAATGCTACTTATAGAAGATTGGAGACCCAAGAGGAATTTATCTGATAAAATTGGATAGAATCCATTAAACTAATAATTGAGACATTATTGAAAATTCAAGGATCAATTTAACATTAAGCAAAACGTTCAGGACCAAAATGGTTTCATTCCAAATTTAATCAAAGCAAATTCTCACAAGCTGCAGTGCAACTCAGCGTCAAGAGAGCAGGCTCAGCAGCGGCAGGAGAGATGTCTTGCAAGGCGATGCTTATAGCGACCTCATTAACCCACGCCCGGCCTCTAACGACTGCTGCCGCATCAACTTCCTTCTATTCTTCGCGGTTGGTTCCGCAGCCTCCGGACCTGATAAAATGGGTTCGGAGAGAAGGCGGGTTCGTTCACCAGTCCATCAAGATAGCCCAGTTGGAGGAGGGATCCAGTGGGTTCGGGCTCGGGCTTGTAGCGGCTGAGGATATATCAAAAGGGTCCGACCTCATTTCGCTTCCGCGTCATATTCCACTCAAATTTGAAGCACCAGATGCCGAAGATGGAGCTCACTCTGCTTTGGTTAATCTTGCTCGAAATGTTCCTGGTATGTTTTTTGAACAAATATTTGGTGGGACATTTTTCTTTGATGATTTTTTTTCTTCTGAAATTGATGTGTTTATGTAATTTTTTGGTGTTTTATATAGCTTTCTGTGTGAAACATGAAATACTTGGTTTTGAATTTTATTTTCTTGGGTATTTTTAGAATAATCGATTTTATTGGTTTATAGTAAAGCTAAAAGAAAGCTAAAGCTGGGTAGGCTTCTCTATTAAGTTCATTTTTAATATTTTGCTTTCTAGTTTATGCTTTTTCTTGTTCAAGTGTATATGAAGCTTTTTGTTATAATAGACAGTCTATATGGTTGTATCAAAAACTAGTGTCTTTACATCCAAATAAGCTTAATTGTGGACAATTGTTACTGTTTTTTGTTCAGTTGAGAGATTAGTGTGGAGCACGTTCCTTTCTTTTGTTTTTAATTAACTGAGAGGTCTTCACTATTTATCATGATAGCTTATTATCTCTTTTCCATATGCATCAGAAATGACAATCAAAAGACCTTGATTTCAGTGCTTTATTGATATAGGACATTCTGGTGTAGCTGTCGATCAATAAGTCTTGAATCATTATTAACAGAGAGACTGGTGCAATTCTATGAACTGCTGAATGTTAATTGTTTTGATTCAGGTCTGGTTTGACATGGAATCTTATAAATCTTAGGGTCTGAGCAATCTAATTTTTGTTCTGTTCAACTCTTAACTGGAAATGCTTAATTGTTCTATCGAATTTTCTTGCTATAAAATAAAATAAAGGATAAGGTAACAAATAATATAATAACGAAAGAGTCATCTAACAAAATGTTCTAGCATATGCTGATTTTATCATGTTACCCTCATCACTTTCTCAAGTTTAATGTGACTGAGTGATCTATGTTTAGCTTGCTTATAAGTCTATTGAAGTGAAGGGCTGAGTGTGCCGCGGCGAGAACATCTGCAGTTTGATTGTGGGATGGAACATGTTGAACCTGAAGCCTCTAAAGCAATAACCACTCTCACAATTTACAGATCTAACAGTATATGTTTAGTTCCTCATTGAAGTACTATACTGGCAGATGGAGAAACTGTGCTTTGATTACCACACCGTATCACTGGCACTTTACTCTATACAACTCTTAGCTCTCTTAATAAGCTTTGAAGCCACTTGGCTTCTGCAGTTGCAGAAGCTAAGTTTCGATATTTTGAATCAACTGTTGATCTTAACACTGTTGGTTGTTTCTTTGACCTCCACAAGACTTAAGTTTCCTTCTAGAACAATAGCCCAAAGTGGACCTCCTATCATCTTAATCTGATTCCCAATCAACATATGAGAATTCTTTGATGTATAGATTCTCTAGTTTAGTTTTTGTAACAGCAAATCATACCCATTTGTTTCTTTAAAATAACTATGTATCCCTTTAACAACCCTCTAATATATGTCGAGAGGATTGCACTTATAATTACAAATCTTGTTGACACTAGGAAATCTATTGTTTAGTGATTGTAATTGGGAAGATCAATATCAAAGCTCCTATATAGTGAAGCATTTTCAATTAATCACTGATCTTTGAAGATATTGAAGCATTAGTGCTCATTGGAGTGCTAGTGGTTTTTTGTTATAATAGACAGTAGATGGTTGTATTGAAAAATAGTGTCTTTACATCCAAATAAGCTTAATCATGGACAGTTGTTACTGTTTTTATTTCAGTTGAGAGATTAGAGTGGAGCATGTTCCTCTCTTTAGTTTTTAATTAACTGAGAGGTTTTCACTATTTATCATGATAGCTTATTATCTCTTTTCCATATGCATCAGAAGTAACAATCAAGAGACCTTAATTTTAGTGCTTTATTGATATAGGACATTCTGGTGTAGCTGTCATTTATTGGATCAATAAGTCTTGAATCATTATATAACAGAGAGACTGGTGCAATTCTATGAACTGCTGAATGTTATTTGTTTTGATTCAGGTCTGGTTTGACATGGAATCTTATAAATCTTAGGGTCCGAGCAATCTAATTTTTGTTCTGTTCAACTCTTAACTGGAAAAGCTTAATTGTTTTATTGAATTTTCTTGCTATAAAATAAAATTCTGTCTCAAAATATAAATTCACTCATGAAATGGGAGTAATTATTTTATAGTTAAGTTATCATTGAATTAAAATGGGCTAACAATAATCAACTTTTAGATGTAGTCAAACTGCATTCTGGTTCTTACTTGGTTTCAAGTGATACTTGATTTAGCATGACAATGTACTCGATTTCAAGCTCAATAATAACTTTTCGGACTAAAACTCCCAATTTTCGTTATACTAAAACTGGTCTTAATATTTGCTGAATATTATCTTAGTTTGAATGAATGGACCTAAAATCAAGTCATAATGAATATAATGAGGATTGATATTTGATAATGAATTTATAATCATCATTTGCTGATTATAGAAGTCATCCATCTGATTTTACATTATCAAATTTTAATATATTATTAGCTTCTAATGGTCACTTGTCATGTATTGTTACATCAATACAAGAATGTGGTATCTGTAGCAAGAGCCTCTCATTACAAGGGTTGTAGAGAAAAAAATCGGTCATGTCTAAAGAAATTCATTTGAAAGCATATATCTGAATAAGGTCTCAATGGAACAGGGAAAAGTTAAAAGATCCAACTCATCATAAACTCAGCTGGAAATGAAAAATACTGCATTTCTCATGATCTATATGAATTGGATACCTGACTAGCATGCAGAATTTAGAAGAAGGTACAAACTTAAGTTCACAAACTGCCAACTTCTCGTCTACTTATAAATATTGAAGATTGAAACATACTTGAAAGTGAACACTGTAAATATCTAGGGACCTTTGTCCATGGAGAGAAGATTTGGAGGTCTTAGGATTGTGTGAAGCGGCTTGGTTTAAACTAATGATTTTTGAATCTCTTATGTGGTCAACATATACTAGCAAGACGGATAGATGATATTACAACAAGCTTGTGGTATGTTCTACATTATTTTAATTTTAGCAGTGCACAGATAAGTACTTCCTTTGCCCATGAGTGCCACCTTGGACTTTTCACTTTGTCAATTGGATACTGTTTGCAGTAAAATAACATGCATCATAATTTATAGGATAATAAGAGTGATACTGAAGGATAGGGTAACAAATAATATAATAACGAAAAAATCATCTAACAAAATGTTCTAGCATATGCTGAGTTTACTATGTTACCGTCATCACTTTCTCAAGTTTAATGTGATTGAGGGATCTATGTTTAGTTTGCTTCTAAGTCTATTGAAGTGAAGGGCTGAGTGTGCTGCGGTGAGAACATCTGCAGTTTGATCGTGGGATGTAACATGTTGAATCTGAAGTCTTTAAAGCAATAACCACTCTCACAATTTACAAATCTAACAGTATACTGGCAGATGGAGAAACTGTACTTTGAATACCACACCATATCACTGGTGCTTTACTCTATAGTTTTTGTAACAGAAAATCATACCCATTTGTTTCTTTAAAATGTCTACGTATCCCTTTAACAACCCTCTAATGTATGTCGAGAGGATTGCGCTTATATTTACAAATCTTGTTGAGTCGTTGACATTATAGGAAATCTATTGTTTAGTGATTGTGTAGAATTGGGGAGAGCATTATCAAAGCTCCTATATAGTGAAACATTTTCAATGAATCACTGATCTTTGAAGATAGTGAAGCATTGGTGCTCATTGGAGTGGTTTTGGCTTTTGTCATTCCATGGATGGGTATGTCATGATTGTTGCTGAGCATGCTAAGTTTTGGCAGCTACACGCTAATGTGCATGTTTTAGTTAAAAGAGAAAAACATCTTCTCATATTTGAGTTTGATTACAAATGATAAGTATATCAAGTCTATATTCAAATATCACATCATTTGATTTCCAATCCTTGTATAAGTAAGAAGATCAACAGTTAAATAACAGATGTTCTCCCCCTTTCTAAGCATAAAACTTCAAGTTATGAGATTTTGATAGGTTAGTAACTCTGTTCCTCATAAGTTAGGCTATTGAATATTGTATAAGGAGTAAATTGGACATTTGGAGCATTTGACAGAGGAGCTGTGGGCTATGAAATTGGGTCTAAAGCTTCTGCAAGAAAGAGCAAAAACTGGTTCCTTCTGGTGGCCATATATCAGCAACCTTCCTGAAACTTATAGTGTACCCATTTTCTTTCCTGGCGAGGATATCAAGAACTTGCAGTATGCTCCTCTTCTTTATCAGGTAGATAACTACTTCCATAGACCTCACAACTATCTAGTGAATGGACTTACCTATGAAAGTGTCAGATGTTATGAACTCTGCATTTTCAGTATTGACTGAAGATGATTACTTATTGTTCGTCATTCTTTTCTCTAGGTAAATAAGAGATGTCGGTTTCTTCTTGATTTTGAGAAGTTAGTGAAATATGAACTGGAAGGCCTAAAAGCAAATGACCATCCATTTGGAGGCCAAGATGTAGATGCCTCTTCACTTGGGTGGGCAATGTCAGCTGTTTCTTCTCGAGCGTTCCGTTTGTATGGAAGTAAACGTCCAAATGGGACACATATTGATGCTCCGATGATGCTTCCACTTATTGATATGTGCAATCACAATTTCAACCCAAATGCTGAAATTGTACAAGAACAAGAGGCAAACAATGAGAAGATGCTTGTTAAGGCATGTAATAATTATTACTTTTTGAATATACATAATTAATGAAGAATCTATATATGTTTTGTTGAATTGATTCTATTCCTCTTTTCTCCATCAATTTTGTTTGCTTTGGTCTATGCCTACCAGGTTATTGCTCGAACGCAGATTATGCAAGATGATCAATTAGTACTTAATTATGGCTTTTTAAATAATGATTTTTTCCTTCTGGATTACGGATTTGTTATGAACCCAAATCCTTATGACTGTGTTGAACTCAAATATGATCCGGCTCTCTTGGATGCTGCAAGCATGGCAGCTGGAATCTCATCCCCCAACTTCTCATCACCATCTTCATGGCAGCAAGAGATTTTGTTCCAGCTTAATCTACGTGGAGAAAATTCTGATCTCAAGGTATGTGTTTTTTTCTCTGTCTTCAGTTTGCATTCTTTTAACCTTAGGAGTTCTAATGTAATCACATTTTGTTTATGTACTTGCCTTTTTTAGTAATATTTCCTTCACGATTCATTATCAGCATATCTTGTTGCTTTTGCTATTACATTTTTGAAATCCTTGGAGTGCAATAACATAATTATATGGGAGAAATTCATTATGAGAGTTAATGATTATAGTTCTAAATTAAAAAACGTATCCTTTCGCGTATAATCCTTTAGACAGAAATTAATATTATTTTTTCACCTCTGAGTTCTTGCATCGAGCTACTTTAAGTAAAAAATAAATAAATTTCCTAAGAGAAGACTTGAACCCCCAACCAGACACCTTCCACCTCCAACTCTTTCCATGAATTAGGGTGTGTTTGATGGATATTATTGATGAAAAATGTATTCTAAATAGTGATATGATGAGAAATATGTGGTTAAAAAGTATGAAAAGTTATTGATGTGATAAAAAATATTATTTTATTGAAGAATGTGCCGTTGAAAATGAGTTTTGAAAGAATGTATATCAAACATGGGCTAATTCTTTAATTTAAAAAATTGAAAAGAAGAAAGAAAGTAAAAGTAAAGTATTGACCAATTAAGTGGGGGTTAATAGCTTTTCCGAAACACTGATTTGTTGTGATGCTGCCTATATCTGCTTATATGCCACCATCAGAACCTGGCTATTAATTTATTGGTTTTTCAGAACGTCAACTATTTCATGATTTACCTCCTCCTGGAGTTTGGAATCACCACACAATCCTGTTTAGTTTTTTAACTTATTTATATGACGTTTTAATCCTGAAAGGTGAGTTTAGGAGGCTCTGAGTTGGTAGAGGGCCGTTTGTTGGCTGCCTTGAGAGTTCTTCTGTCCACTGACAAAGCAGCAGTCGAAAGGAACGATTTGAATACACTCAAATCATTATCAGCTGAAGCCCCTCTTGGAATATCGAACGAGATAGCTGCGCTTCGCACCGTCATTGCCCTCTGTGTGATTGCTCTAGGACACTTCCCAACCAAAATCATGGAAGATGAGTCCCTATTAAAACAGGGAGTTGCCGCTACAACTGAGTTGGCAATCCAATTTAGAATCCAGAAGAAGTCTGTCATTGTAGATGCGATGAGGGATCTTACAAGGAGAGTGAAGCTACTCATGTCAAAGGAATCGGTAACTGCTCAATAGTTAAGAGTTGTGCTAGAAAAGCTTCTCGATGAATGCGAACTCAGCAAAATGATTCCTGTGCGTGTTTTCTGCTCAGAAAATTTAGAAATTTTTTGTGTTCTGTCTGTGGTTATGAATTTTTCACACTTGTTTTAGTATCTGAAAATTTCATAGGATTGTCTTTTAAAAAAATACTATTCTTGACTTCAATTTCGTTCTTGCCATCATACCTCTCCATTTCATTTTGTTTTATACATGTGTGTGTGTGTGTAAATAGAACTTTCTGCATAAACAAGACTAAATATAGATGTTTTCTTCAGATTCTAAACCAAAGTATGTACAGCTGAAAGGCCAAAAAGCATAGAGAAAACAAGAAAAGAAGTAACTAAATTCAACTAGTGAAGCACAAACTCCTTGTAGTTTATATCAGTCCCCAACAGAGATGGGCCTTTTGACCACGCCTAACGGGGATCTAGACCGGTGTTGGTGCCTAATCTCCGGTCTCATCTCCACCTGCTGCAGGCCCGGGTGATTGATCTTCTCTATTTCTTGCTTAATTTTCCGAACTTGGCTGTGAATTGCTACGCCATCTTCCTTTTTATTATTGTTGTTGAGGTTCTTTATCTGCTCCATCATAGGCATGGAGAAAAGCACACCTCACACAAATCTCTCTAAATTATATGCATTTGTTCATCTCAATGTATATTGATATGCACATATTTATACATGGTGAGAATGAGTGGGAAAGAAAACACATGATTTGTTCATGATATATATGGAAAGTAGGCTGGTAGCCCATAACTTTCTTTTTCCACGATTTGTTGAATTTAAAGTGATTATATGGAGATATTTTTCTTACTTTTTGTGTCATTTGTAATTTATGGAAATCAGATCTTTCGGATTATCCTTTTGACCATGGAAAATTTTGTGGGTTATGTGTTGTAATCCCATTGGCTTGAGGATTCATCTAGAAAATTTAATCTTAAATTAGACATTTTTATTTTGATTTCTAAAAATGGTTAAAGATTCTTTGTTTCTCCATAGGTTTTGATTTGTCATAAGAGTTGCTGACCGCCGCCCTCTTTTATTATAAATTATAGAGGTGGGCAAGTAGTTGTTTGGTTTAAGTTTTGTGAGAACTATACGTAACCGGTCTTCATTAAAAATTGTGAAAATGAAATTATTGATCCTATGGGCGCCAAAGAAAAAAAAAAAAAAAGGCCGACCAAATTGGAGCCAGTCGATTTTAGTTCAGTCCAATTTTATTTTTATGCTTCAAAGATAAATTATAAAGTGTAAATTAAAAGATTACATAAAATAATCAACCAAATCAAAATTCGATTATGTCTGGTTTCAACACCCATTAACATTTTAGAAGTTTTCACAAAGCTCTAATTACTTAGGGCATGGTCTCTTTATCATTTTAAAATCGTTTTCTGTTTTCAATTTTTTGATACAGTGAAAACGCGTTTTCTTTTCTATTTTCGAAAATGCGTTTTTGAAAACAAGTTAAAAATTTATAAATAAAATTCAAAATGATAAATTTGTCGTTTTGGGTGTTTTCAGTTATAATCAGGCTTAAAATAAATTCAATATTCAATATACAAAATTGAAACGCAAAGAGAACATTCCATTAGTTTTCGACTTTTCAGAAATATCTTAGCGGATGAATTAGTAGTGGAATAAAATTGTCCGCTCCTAATAATTAAAAATTTATTATTATTATTATTATTATTATTATAAAAGTAACAAAGTCAAATGACACAGGGTTGGTCAACATTCAAAATTAGACAAACGTGAATGTTGTATCCGGCCGGCATAGGCACAGACGAGAAGAGGTCAAAATCATTGACCGTTGAAATAATTGATTATCCATTGACCAAACAGTTGACCGCATTTGACTGGCCGCCATTAGTGTAGAAATTTTGTAAAAAGTTTTCATTAGTATAATTTCCACATTTCATAAATTAATTTTGACATTACGGCTTCTAAATTTGAAGAGAAATAAAAAATTTCTTCAAATGCATTAACTTTGTAATAATGGATTATGATTGCAATGTTTTAAATTAAAGAGGAAAGAATAGCCGCGGTTTCATAAAATATTCGTTCGTGACATTGAATTAATTTGGATGTTCATAAAATATATTTAGACGAGAAATAATTAATTCGTGAAGTAATGAATCATCATGTTTAAATAACAAATCAAATAATAAAGGCGATGATCCATCATCATTATAACAAATATCATTATTCTTAATAAAAAGAAAAGAAACAAAAAAAACTGTAAAAGACTTGAGACGGGTTCAACTTAATTATATTGAAAATCTCACTTTATAGATTGACGATTTATTTTAACGACTGTCACTGAAGTTTTTTTAAAAAATTAAAATGGTCATTGAAGTAACGTTTCTAACTATTACATTAATGATAGACAAAGTTGTAATTGTCAAGCACATTTCATCCATATTTTATTCGATTTTAATAAGTAGTCAGTTTGTTAAATTTTATTTTTTTGATAAATTTTTGAAGGCGTGGCATTTTTAGGAGTGTCCACGTGAAACTGTGTTTACATGGGCCTCAGTTTACAGACTTGTTCTCTTTTGACTATTAATATATTTCTATAATTTTATTTATTGTTTTGTTCTTACCGTTCATTTGCAGTTCGTTTATTTTTCAATATATGATATATCACATCCTGCAAATTATTCTGTCTAACAAAACAAATGTTTGGCAAGTTTGTACGAATCATGTGGAGAGGTGATTGCAGCTTTTTTTAAGTGTTTCGACTGATTGATTACACCCTTTGTAACCGAACGTTTGGTTGTCATCGAGGGCCCTGTATTCGCTCATTCTTGAAATCTCGACAATGCCATTGTAGATTTTGATTTCTATAACGTTGTTCTAGTGGTGAATGCTCTCTCCTTCCATGCACTAAAGAGCTATCTTATCCAACGTTACATGATTGAGACATTCTTTCCCTTCTCTAATTTGTTCTTTTGAAGTGATTAGTGTTGCTTACGCATTGCTGGTCTTTATTTTTCAAGTCCAAAAGTCATATACTGGTCAGGGAAATCCCCATTTTTTACTTCGAAGTTTGTACTCTATGATTTCAATGAATAAAACAAGAAGTTTCCTTAAAAAAAAAACGATGATTATAAATATTTATTAAGCATAGCCAAACATGCTCAAAGTGTCATTATAGTTTTTTTTTTTTTGCCCTTTTACTTTTATCTTTCAAGCCAAACGGAACATTTTCATTTAATCGAATCTCCACAAACTGCTGTCTTTCAATGTGCTTTAAGTGACCTTAACTCCTTATTGTTATCCTTTGTTACTAATAGGATTAGGGCTTCATTACTAATTTGTATTGGGGTTATCCCTTTCATCTTTAGCAGTATTGGGCCCCCATTTGTTATTGGGCTCCTCTAAGAAAATACTTTCATATGCTGAGGAAGATAATTTTAAGTTCGAATTTAAAAGAGAAAATTAAGCCCAATACTCTAGATGTGCTCGTTTATAGGGGAAAAAAAAAAATTCATTTTAAAAATATTTTAGGATTACACCATGGACTTGCTCTTCAAGAGTATCTCTGTTCTACCGATAATAGCCTCTCTCTGTCTCTTACCACCATCGTTGCTAACCCTCTTGTCACCAATATGAACCTAAGATTTAGTCGAGTCTTGTAATCATTCTCTTCTTCTAGCTCCTTAGAATTATTTATTTATTCCAAAAAGGTTGTTTCTTGATGGTAATCTGCCCTATGCAATACCAATTTTCTCAACAATATCTCTCGAGTATGTGATTGTTTATGGTTGCCCCTACCTGAACTTATGATTAGTGACTTTTGGGAGCCCATTTGGCCTTGAATGTATTGGGGGCAGCCAAATCCATTGTTGATGGCTGTCTTTGCTTTTGTTGAGTCTAAAGAAATTGTGGCTTAAAATTTCAACAAATTGGTATATATTCATGCTTATGAATGCATTTAGAAGGCTTTCAATTAGGAATAAAGAAGGGCTAATAAAATGATCGCATCAATAGAGATATGAATAAAGATGGTACATCAATTTTTTTTTTTCAATTGCTATCTTTTTTAATTTTTTAATTTTTCAAAATTTGATCAGTATTATGCAAGGTTCCAAAACACATAATACGTGGCAATGCACTTTGGTCGAGTATCAAGCATATAAGCATATGCATAATTATGTGTTTTTAAAATTTTAATCTTATTTTAAATATTCTAAGCTAATAAATAAAAAAATATAATGCATTTTTTGAATTTTATACGTATTCTTCAATCATGATTAGGTGAGCAATACAATAATGAACAATGTAGCTTTAAGTTTATGCAAATTGATGAAGATCTCAGTAGTGAAATTAGAGGAGACAGAGGGAGGCTTGGGCTTGACCCAAGTATTTTCCAATTCAATGGAAAATTTGTTTTGATTTTTATTTTTTCAAAACGTCAAAACTCTACATATTGCTATATAATTTATGGACTTGCGTGTTCGGCTAATTTGATATTTGTTGGGCTCAATTAGTTAGTTTTTTTTTTTTTTAAATGGGCTGGACTTTATTAGGTTAATTTTGACACAATTNTGCTATATAATTTATGGACTTGCGTGTTCGGCTAATTTGATATTTGTTGGGCTCAATTAGTTAGTTTTTTTTTTTTTTAAATGGGCTGGACTTTATTAGGTTAATTTTGACACAATTAGGATTAAAACAAAGTGTTACAATCTTTTGGAAATGTTTACCAAAAAATTTCAGTTCACCATCATGTTTCTTCCCTACTTGTAAATTCCTTCCCTAATTATAATACTCTTAAAGACGTTAAAATTCAATATTCAAATTTAATGCTATCAAAATAAAGTGTTTTATCCAAATACATTCGAAGTGTAAAACTTGAGGAGAAATCGGAAATTCCTTCAATTTAAGAGTATATATACTTCAAATTAACAATGCATACTTGATGCAGAGAAAAGTGGGTCGACAAGTTAAATCATATATGGGTGAACCTAGTAAACCCTGTTCTTTGTCTAACATATAACTCGTTTTGATATTTGATCAAACCAAAGATAAAAGATCGATGGACCAAAAAA
>CAIGRP010094014.1:0-31634 GCA_903798385.1 Fraxinus cuspidata | reverse complement strand
TTTTTTTTTTCACGCTCTTTTTATAACAAACATTGTTAAGAGCCCTTCGCCAATCAAATAAAACTTATATTAAGCAAAAACTCAAAATAAAGAATTAAAACATGAGTAAAAGTCAATTGGTTACATTGTTCATCCTAACAAATACTCTAGTCAAGAACGTGATGAAAAAATCAAGACAATAAGAATTTGATATAGAATCAGCCGGTAAATTTAAGAATGAGAAGATACNAACTTATATTAAGCAAAAACTCAAAATAAAGAATTAAAACATGAGTAAAAGTCAATTGGTTACATTGTTCATCCTAACAAATACTCTAGTCAAGAACGTGATGAAAAAATCAAGACAATAAGAATTTGATATAGAATCAGCCGGTAAATTTAAGAATGAGAAGATACAATGAATCTCTTCAATTTTCATCCAAAGACATTTTCAAATTTGAATTCCCATTAATTATTTGTCAATATATCGTACACATGCGATCTTCTACGAACACCAAGTCTAGAGAGGTTGCGGTAAATGCAATCATTAATTAACATTTTAGGTGTTAATGTTTTCCTTTTCCTTCTAAATTATATAATAATTTTTTGATTGTTGCTCATAGTTTCCATTTTTGACTAGCATATTAACAAAAGATTTGGAATAATTGTTAAAAATCCGTTTGAGAACCATGCAATCATTAATTAACATTTTAGGTGTCAATGTTTTCCTTTTCCTTCTAAATTATATAATAATTTTTTGATTGTTGTACATAGTTTCCATTTTTGACGAGCAGTTAACAAAAGATTTGGAATAATTGTTAAACTCCCGTTTGAGAACCATTAAAATGAGTTTCTTAGAAAAAATGAGTTTTGAAATAGTGATTTTCTGATGGTTAAAAAATTTAAATAAAAAATTTGACTTTAAGTGTAGATTATTTTATTGTGAGAATGTATAGTTAAAAATAAGTTTTAGAAAAATGAATTATTTTAATGATAGTCAAACAAGGACAAATGTCATATACTTTGTCAAGTAGTGGCAGTTGACTTTTTATTCATTGGATACTTGCGTTGGGATTTACTTAAGAAATTTCACTAATTCACCATAATAAAAAAAATTTAAATTATTTAAATTCGTATACTTGTAGAACTCGCTTTAAGTATTTAAAATTGAAAGATAATATTTATACATAATGAAGTTATATAATAGTTTACATACAGATGAGATGTCAAAAAGAAATGGTAGAGTTATTTATTTATTTATTTGGTTGAAGAATGTGTGATTCAATCATATCTCATCATATCAAGTATTTATAAACTATTAGATAAATTATTATGTACACATAGCACAATCATTTAAAATTAGAGTTGGCACTCATCCCATGTGAAGTCTCGACTTTAACGACGTAAGTATTTTGTGAATTCCAATAAAAAATATTAAAAAGAATAAGAAAATTTGAATTGTTATTCCGTTTCAAGAATTTACAATAAAAAATTATTAGTTTTTTTGGATTTAGACATGCCCATAATAATATTTTTGAATCTTTATTACAAAACGACAACTTTGAGGGGCCGAGGTGTGTTTTGTTAATTATTTAGGTTGGGGTTGTGTGGATAATGTCTATATTTATGGGATTTGTTTGTTAGTAGGACCAAATAATTATACTAGATTTAACCTTTTGTGGTGATTAGTATTTCGTTATGATCCAACCTAAATTGTTTATTTTGTTGACCATCCATAAGAGAATTCATGTGCTCAAAAGGAGGGGAGACTTCATCATCATCATCGTCAAATGGACAATCTCGAACACGGACTCTGGACTGAACTTTTCATTTTACGACGAAATATCCGACCAAGCAAGAGATAGGATTAATGGACAGCACCGTGAATTGTTTCTAGAATGGGGATGCGGAAGAACAGACAGGCTTACGTTAAAGACTTGGGAAAAGGAAGGGATTGGACAACATTTGATGAACAAATTAATGAAGTGGCTTCGGATTTAGGAGCTGAAATTTATGGTTCTTTGATTAATGAGCTGTCCTCAAAAATGTGTTCACATGGGGCCTTTGGATTTTTTATTGTTAACTTTTGAATTATTTAGTATAGCCTAACCCCCCACGCCCACCTCACCCCAGGTAAGAGATGGTGTAGAATTCTTGGCCGTTCTCCATTTTTGCTCAAGATTTTACGCCATGTAATCTTGGTTTGAACCTTTGGTTGAAAATGACTTAGTAGTCAATATCATGAATTATGTTTTTAGTCCAACATGATAATCCTTGCACTTGTGATCCACCATATAACACGTGTGATCCACCACGAAGAAAGAGAGCCCTCATCATAGTACATATAAACTGTTGACTAATCCTACAAGTGTAGAAAATATCTAGGAAGCATTATTTTCCTGATATTTTAGATACCACAATGATTTATAATAAAACAGATGCATAGATGGGAATAGAATATGTACTTTTTTGTAGTGAGGTTTAGTCGAACAGTTCTGATAATGCTATTTATTATTATGATAATGAAATATTAATGATATATCAGTTTATATGAAATAAAAAAAATTAGACAGATCAATTTTAATTTTTAAGATAGAGATAAAGAAATGCGAGGAATAATGAATTGTCATGTTATCGATGTTTCATCATCATAATGATAAATAGTACTACTCATCTTTATCTTGTTGGATTCTATGTTAGAATTGACCAAGCAATTGCTTTCTTCATTAACATTATCAACACCTCAGATTTTTCGAAACCTTTCTTTTCATACTTCTAGCTTACTACGCTCCATCAAAGAGTTTGGAGGAGACGGATTTAGTATGGGAGCAGTGGGGTCAGCTGCCCCTACACTCAATTTCAAATCTTTGAAATCTTATTTTAATTTTTTTTGTCCCCACAATTAAAAGTTTGTACTATAAAATTTTGTCCTCAAGATTTAGTTATAAAAATTTGCTCCCGCAACTATACAATCCTAGCTCCGCCCTTGAAGGACTCCATGGAATATTACACCGATGATGAATATGAACTGCAACGCCATCCGGTGCCATTCTTTATCTTTACTCTAAAGAAAATTTATTCATACGTGTATACTTTTTCTTTCAATAAAGTATAGGTTGCTACTAATTTATTTCGAAAGATACAAAACTAAGATGAATTAATGGTTTTATCTCATTCTATCAGCGTATCCTTCTCTTTTGTTTATATCAAATGGACTTACAACTTCGCCCTTGTTTGGTGATCTTTAAACTTAAATTTTTTTGTTTTTAATGGTATTTTTTTGTTTTTTGAGATATTTTTAAAAAGTATGAAAAAATTTTTGGTTTACGCATAGAATATTTTGTTATGTAAATGTATAATTGAACATGAGTTTGAAAAATAAATTAAATTAAAGAATACCACATGGGCTTAGTATTTCTAATGCAAGATTTATGCGTTAAATTCACCAAAGACCACCCAACTTTATATTCAGTGTCATCATGATCATTTAATTTGATTTTGTTTCACCATGGTCACCCAACTTGATACTTAATGTTACCATGGTCACCCAATTTGATTTTATTTCACCATGGTCATCTAATTTTATATAACATCTTACTATAGCCACCCAATTTAATATAACATTTCATCTGGCCGCCCAACTTTGCATTATATATATACTAAATTTTAAAAATAAAATCAAAACTTATTTTAGAAAAATAAAAATAAAATAAAAATTTATCTAAAAAAACATTACTTAAAAATAAAATAAAATAAAATAAAAATTTATTTAAAAAATGTTAGTTAAAAAAATAAAATAAAAACTTATTTTAAAATAAACGCTTTTAAATTTTTTTAAAAAAACTTTTTATTTTTTATTTATTTTATATATATATAATATAAAGTTATTGTTTTACTCCCTTTTAATATTAATAAAGATGATGAAAAAAAGTTGGGTGGTCTTGCTGAAACGTTATATTAAATTGGGTGGTCATGATAATACATCATATGAAATTGGGTGACCACGGTGAAATAAAATCAAATAGATAATCATAGTAAAACGTTATATGAAAGTGGATGACCATGGTGAAATAAAATCAAATTTAGTGGTCATAGTGATTTTAAATATAAAATTAGGTAATCATGATAAAATAAAATCAAATTGAATAGACACTAAGTATAAAGTTGAGTGAGTATTGGTGGATTTAACCCGAGATTCATAATTAAGTAAAACAAGTTCGGACATGAGACGAATAATTTGGATACAATAACATGATAGATTCATAATTGTAGTAAAACAATGTTACGTGTGACGAATAAATTATTTGGATACAATGATAGATACCTGATTAATAAAATTAATACCACAACAAAGATAAGCACGACCAATACCGAGCATCTTCAAATTTCGAGCAATTGCATTGACAATACTTCCAGCAAAAAGAGGTTTCCTCCAAGAAGCAATCGACGTTTTCGTCCTCTAACATGGTAAAATGCCAAGAAACAACAAAAATTAAAGACTAAACTCTACATATCAACAAATCAAAGAATTTAAATGTGCAGAAAGGAAAAATGAACACGAGATTAGAGCCCCGACCAATTTCAACACCTAATCTCCTATTGAGTGTCTATAAATGTGGATGACGCTCTATTGCACCCTCAAAAATGGCAATCAACTATACAAAATGGATAAAACTATAAAGAGACTTGTATTTAAATATCCAACAAAAAGTTATTGTTCGCCAAGAACGGTGAAACCCTAATCTACTCTCTTTTTGACACAAAGAACATGAAGTTCTTTTACATTTTACACCAAGTAAGAACGGAACCAAAAGAAGATTAGATGTTTAGATCTCGAATGAGATTTTCGAGAGAGAAGACAGAGTATCAAAGCGTTTTTTCTCTCAAAAGACACCACATGAAAATTAATCACAAATGAAAGCTAGATGAAGAGTTAAAAAGTATCCAAAAGGAATTTAGACAGTTCCGGTAAGTCCACGTGTCATCATCCTATGCAACCCATCCAATAACAAAGTCGTATAAATATGCTTGTTACCAATTTGGGTAGCATAGAGGGCCTGCCCAGAGAATTTTGAGACATATGCGACTAATTATTATGTGGTCTTTGAACATAGATTTTTTTATTTATTTACTGACACGTAGCAATACTCAAAGGAGTGCTTATACGGGGTGGGTTTTGAAGATGGAAACGTACAGTTACTTTCTCTAAAAGCTTAAAAGGGGTAATTGATTCACCTGTAATTCGAAGAATGTAGAAAAGTAGTTATTAGTGATTAATCCATGCCAGGGATGTCAGTTTGATAATCCACAATTGACTTGAGTCAAGGGGCAATTGGTTCACCTGTTATAATGTAGAAAAGTAGTTATTAGTGATTTTGCTGAATAAAATCCATGTCAATTTGATAATAATCCTCAAGCCATAGTGAATAATCAAATTGATAATCCTTTGTTGTCACCGCCATTGAAATGGACAGATCCAACCAAAACAGCGTCAATTGGCATATAAATATATAATGCTTGTGAAAAAGAAAAGTGCACAAAAACAAATAAGTCTCTATCAGAAGTCACCAACCATTTAATATATATATATATATTTGAAGTTCTCTGGTACGGGGTATAATCTTGAAAATGGTGAACGAGAGAGAGAGAGAGAGAGTGGGGGTGACGAGAGAGAAAGCTAATATTATATATAATATAATAACGAAGCAAAAGATAGTTTCAAGGTTAAGCGGTACGAACCGATTACTTGTAATTTCTTTTGCTTCTCTTGCGAACACCGGCACTATGCATGACTTGGGTTGCAATTCTACTTCTTACTATTTATCGAATAATTAAAACGAGATATTTTGAGAGTTTGGTGGGTTTTGGGCTAGGGATTTTTTTATGCAGGCCTAGGCAGCTGCCTAGTTAGCTTCGGGCCGAAAATACCACAACACACGGCTCGCTTGTAATTAATAGCTCCACAGGCTTTCAGTATCGGAATATCCCGGCGAGTCACTCAACGGGGTCAGCGATGTCGTTCTTGGTGGGCTAACCAGCATTCCATTGGCCATTTCCACCATGAGATTGGGCATATCAAACAGTGCCTCCTCATCTATAAAATCACGTCCTTTATTCTCAATTGATTCATCTACTGATTCATCATTCGTCGTATGTCCAACGGCAGCCTCTGCGCCACTCTTCAACTTCATCAACGACGCCGCTGTGGCAGCCGCTCTTTTAATATCTTGAGCTGAAGGTGAAAGTGGCACCGGATAATAGCTTACATATTCCGGGAAGTTAACTACTGTTTTACTGCCTTTTAAGGCAAGCGCTGCAACGTCATAGGCGGCAGCAGCCATTTCAGGCGTTGAATGTGTGCCTAGCCATATACGACTGGTCTTTAGTGGCTCACGAATCTCCGATACCCATTTCCCACTTCGGCTCCTTATTCCGCGGTATATTGGGTACTTTCCACTGGTGGATCGTCTGGCGCTGGAGGAGCCGGAGGAGGAGGAGGCGGAGGATCCAGTGATGGTGAGTTTTTCAGCCTTTCTATTGTTAGATATTGAATGTATTGGCGGTGGTGGTTGTGGAGGATGAGAGGGGAAGGGTGTTTGGCTAGAATTTGGTGGCGGGTATGTCTGAGTGATCATGGTAGAATGATTATATGAAGGCTCAGCCATGTTTTAATTTAGCATGTTTAGGATAGAGAGATTATTTTCTTTTTTGAAGACAGAGTATGCGCATCTATAAAAGGCTAAGCCGTGTGTTTAAAAGGGGGAAGATTTTTTTGGTTAATAAGGACAAAGTAGGCTTGTCACTAAGCCCTAGAGAATCCGTGGCCATATGATAGGATTCTTGTTTCCACTTGTAAACAGGAGACACACCAATTCCATGGTGTAGATTAATTCTACCAATTTTCAATAGACTTCGATAAAAAAATTGATGAAATATATGATTGAAAAGTTTTGAATTAAATAAAAGTGGTTAAAATTTATTGTTGAATTTACTTGAGTTTTTAATCCATACGAAATAGGCGCTAAATTGCCTTTGTTTGGAGTTTTAATTTGGAATATGTTATTTGTACATTTAAAGTGTACATTAATGTTGACATTGTATGAGCGGTAGAAATCTCTGTCATTAATTGTTTTAAATGTTGTTGAAATCAATGGCAAAGATGTGTCACCTCACACACTGTCAAAAAAATTGTCAAAGTAACTTACTGTTGCCTAATTGTTTTAATTTATAAATCAAATTTATTTTTTATTCACACGTTACTTAAAAATCACAACTTATTCCCACTTATCCATTGTTTGTTTATACTTATTTATAATTTAAATATATTATAAACACTTTTTGACTATGCAAGAATCAAGTATATGTGTAAATAGGTATAATCCGTAGAATCATAGATTTAACTATTTTTTCCCCTTCCTATTCAAATGACTTGTTATTTGTACTACATGTTACTAAAGAATAAGAGATGCTACACGTACATCTTATTCTACCACTTGGTTTATATTTTTTACACTTAGCAATATCTCAAATCATATTTTACAAAGGCAACTTTAATCCGATCATTTAAAAACAGCCACCCATTCTGGATGTAAAACATGATGTACGAATAGTTTAATTCAATAAAGAATAATGGTGGTTGTATGCAAGTACATGAGAGTTTTCATTAATTTAGATGTCATTAACCTAATAGTTCCATAAATAGTATCTCTACCTGAAAGAGGAACATTTATAAATACCATTCAATATTGAATATGTATTGCACGTTATTATGAAATACTTTATAAGTATTATAAAAGTGATATTTGAATATGCGTGAATGCCAACTTAACAATTGCTTAACTCCTAAATGGTACAAAAAAAAAAACCAACTAAAATAATTGTATAATCTACTCAATTGCCAATGACGGAGTAAGGATATTCTTTTTGGGTGGACAAAAATAATTTTAAATAATATACCTATAAATGTTTCCGGCGTGTTTTCATATTTTGAAAACGTCGTATAATTAAATCATCATCGATTTCGTTAAATATATTTTTCTCAATAGATAGATCATTTTGTTCTATTACTAAATCCTTTCAAATCACAAATAATAATGCAAATAATAAGAGGTTAAGAAGTACATAATATGCTTGAAATGAAGAACCTTTCGATTTCATTTCTTTATATTAATTTTCAGATATTTTGGGTGGTCCACTGACCACCCTTATCCAAGTGCAGCTTCGCCCCTGGCAGCAGCAATGGTTTCCCCCAATCATTTTTTAAGAAAAAGATGGTTTAATAGCCTCACAAATGACACTGTCTCCATTGACTAATTGCTCCACTTGTTGCACGATTAATTTGTTACCCTCTAATTAAGTCTTGCATGGACAACGAATATCACAATCAATTCTACTACCTAAATCCTTTTTTACTTTTTCTATAAATAGATAAAGAATAAAATAAAACAACATAATACTATAATTCAAAAAATAAAATAAAAATATGTTCTAGAAAGCCTAACCATGCAAACTCAGATAAATAGTCAGCAAACCGTTTTTATTTTTAGTCCGATGGCTGTGTTTAATTAATGGTTTCTTTGACCTCATTTTCTTGAAAAAAAGAAAAAAAAGATTTTGTAATATTGATATTTTTGAGAACATGTGGTTAAAAAATAAGGAAAACTTTTGGGTATATATATAAAATTATTTTTTTGAAAGAATAAATAATTGAAAAAATTGAAAAAAAAATGAATTTTAACGAATAAAGCACATGCTAAATGGATGATATTAGACAAAACAGGTTCATTTGTTACTTCCAGCTCCCGCAATAAATGTGAATGTACACATGATTTAGGACCGTAGATAGAGTTGTCAAAACCTTCTAACATGATCAGAAAAGTAAGACATATTGAGTGGTTGGTACAATCAAGACAACTTAATTTAATAATCGAAAACTTTTTGTCGTTATACGTTATCTTTTCATTATTTGTTTATATTATACCACGAGAGGCAATACATCATTAGACAATTTATTTTAAAAAAATACTTTTACTGTCCACAATTTTTTAAAAACAAATGAAATGTCAAGCACAACGTAAGCGCATGGACTCTTGATGTGAGCGGACAGAAATATAATAAAAAATATCCCTTTTTTTAAAATACGTGCATGTATTGGAAGCATTTAAGAACCGTCTCGTATATAAGGTATACCCATGATAATGTAGTGAACACATTTCATTGACTGTATATGCACGCTTAAACGTCAAAAAATCGCATGCATTTGTGTTAAAATTTGTAACAAAATTAATCTATTAAAGTGCAGTTCATTTTTATTAAAAAAAAAAAGGCAACTTAAGCCCAACAAAAGATGAAGTTTGGGGTAGGGGAGGGGTGGGTGGGGTGGAAGGGGATGATTTTTTTTTTTCATTTATTATATTTGTTAATTTAATTTTAATTATTATATATATATAATGCAAAATTAACATTTTACTCTTTTCAATTTGGTCAAAATTGGTCAAAATTCATTTTTTTTTTGTCAACTTACAGTTTTCCATTAATTTGGACTTCACCTGAAATTCTTTAAAAGGTTTCGTACTACGAGCGTCACAAATAAAAGGTTTTTGTCAAATCTATAACAAAATAAAATGTTTGATACCGTGACTGCAATTCTCACATTTTTATAAGTTCTATGGTAATATTTTGAACATGTCACATTGGACAAAAGATTAAAAGAGCTACTATAGATAGTAATTTGGATTTGGTCAATTGTAGAACGTGTTATTGTCACTAGATATGGGGCTGAAAGGAGGCAAAAGTTAGAATTATGTATTTGTTTATAATTTAAATGTTCTAAGTCTCTATTAATATTATCAGGCATGTATTTTAAAATAACATTGTTCAAACAAAAAGGGTAATGCATTAAATTTAATATGCATATAATAAATGTAGCTATAATCTACTTATTTGGCACGATTATCAATAGCATCCTTGAAGAGTTTCATATGTTTGAAACGTATAATCGAAGTTATGTTATCATGAGAGAAAGAGTAAATACGCGTTATAGTCTTTTTAACTGACTAAGATTTTTCTCTAATTGAATTTTTCTAACAAGATTTTTAAAGAGACAATTCTAATATATTCAAATGATTAATGTAATATTTTTCCTTTATTAAATTTTCTTTTCACAGAGTTTTTCCATTAAGGTTTTAACTAAGGCAAATTTTTTAATATAATGATCATTTACCCTCAATAAAACTTTATGATTTTACTCATATACGTTATAAATTGTATATGAGACTCTCGAAGAGAGAAACTATAAATTTATTTTTTGACGGACTATCATATTGATTGAAGTCAACAAAGATTGATAAATATCTTGTATGAAGACAATATTATTTATGTCTTAAGAAGACAATATGAAACATATTTCACCATAATTGTGATAATAAAAATTTGGCCAATAAGACTTGGATGATTCGAAACAAGAACTTTTATTAATTGAAAGTAGTGGGAGTAACTATACTCTTTTTACTTTGTTCAAGTTTTTACTCCATAACCCTAATTGTGATCTATAAATTGTGACTTTGGTTCTCAATAAAATACACATACATATATGAAATTAATTTTGAAACTGGCAAATATTTTAGGAATAAGTTCTCTATTTGTCCGTTTCTCATTTTCATTGCCAAAAAAACAAATTTAAATTATTTCATAGAGTTAGCATTTTAACCTTAGCTAAACATGCTAATATGTTCCAAGTGTTACATGTGAAAACTGGAGGCAAAAGATTAAGTGAGAAATGTATTTGTATACACTTATTCGGAGCCTAAAATATCGATATTTTTTAATTTTTTGATAAATTATATCCTAAATTGTTGTATTTTATGTTATATAGGTAAAACTCAATGGTTGAACAAGAAATTGGAATAAACAAAAAAATCAATGAAAAATGGCAAAGTCCAAAGTTTGATGCCAAATTGTAAATATTCAATAGTTAATTCGAATCATAAGACAATACTTTAAAGATTGCTAGGAGACAATCGGATGGAATTAAAACTCAAAAATGAATGAAATATGATCAAAATCAATTTTCATTCGCACGAGTTATATTCCAGATTTTTAGTAGCAGATTGAGATCCATTGATGCCATAATAAACGTTCGAATTGAAAATATTTTATGACTATAAACATTGTAGCCCTTTAAGTTAGCATTTCAAATCACTTTAAATTGTCTCAATTAGATATTAGGAAAGAAAGTTATGTCTAAAATACTGATTGTTATGCAGAGACAAAAAATTCGAGTGCGAAGGCAACTTTCCTTATTCGATTGGAACTCTTTTGAAAATCAATTTGGATATAATTTTCAACCAATTTTCTACTCTTACAAATACCTAACAACAAAATACATATTTAGGACCTCTTATATACATATTATACTCCAATATTAATCAATTATTATAATCAAAGAAGGATAATTTATAGTTTTTGTGAGAGAACTGAATGTGACTTGTAAGAAATCAATCAAGTGGAAATTTAAACTTGATTTTTTGGGCAAAGAAGAGAATACACAAGTGGATATCTATTAAGAAATCATTGAAGAGATCCAAGATATTTCAAAATTCATCTTCATCTTCTCAATTTATAAAAAATTCAGGTTATGTCTTTTCACTTAAATATGATTTCTTATAATTTCGATATGTTAGACTAGTTTTATACATTGCTAGGATGAGATTTAAACAAAAATTCGGGATATATCTTTTCACTTAAATATGATTTCTTGTAATTTCGATATGTTATGGCAATTTTATACATTGTTAGGATGAGATGAACCCTTGTTATGATATTTTTAGTTTTTAATTAATTATTTTGGCTTTAGTTTGATTTGATTTGTAAATGTTTGTTATCGTTTTTATCGTTCTTTTCAATTGCTTGATCATCAATTGAATTGTTAGTTGATCTTATTGTTATCGAAAGAGACAATAGAGTTTAAGTACAATATAATAAACATTGTAAGGTTTGATAGATGATAGAGATATACCTCTAATCTTTATATGGTTTCTATAGGTGTTCTGACACTTGTTAATGCATATCATATTTGTATCTTTCATCGAGAGATAGAATGATCATATGAGGGGAATATATTTGATCGCTATTGAAAGAGGCCTTTAATTAGATTAGGAATATTGATCAATATGAATTATTTCAATTTGTCACTTTAATTGTTACACTAGAAAATAAATAATAAGGGGGATTCAACATTTTAGCAATGCATCTCACATATTTGAAAAACACATTTACTTACTTCAGTTAGTTTAATTGATAATTTAGGTATTTGTATAGAAAAAATCATAAAATTTGTTTGCTATTCGATTAAAGGTGCGGTTAATTTTAACTCGATCAAATACTTAGTTCTCGTGGGTTCGACACTCTACACACTACTATATTACTTGTTCACTTGCAAAAAATCAAAAGATCGAGCTTTTGGGGTTGTTGTCGGGGACTATTGTATTTAATTATTTTAATTAATTTTGGTTTTAATTTGAATTTTTATTGCTTATTTTTTTAGTTTCATTTATTAAAAAAATATTACAGTATTTTCTATTTTTTTCCTTTTCAGGACTTTGTGTGCATTTTTCGTGACACGTTGATCTTGCTCAATTTGATTCGAAAATTGAACAAACATTCAGGTCGAGAAAAAGTGATTTGATCCGAGATAAGAGGGCAAATTCGGTCAAGGATCCATCAATTGTTGAGGAATGATCGATGACTAGGTCAAGAGGAAAGCGAGTCAAGGAGGCTATGAGATTGCTTGCTCAAGCTAGGGTAAACGAAACATTGACCAAACAAGCAAATGAACAAGTTTCATGTTGGACATGGAAGTTGAAACGAAGTGGAGAAACTTGGTTCAAGCAATGGATAGAGAAATTGTAGGAGACAACTATACGGCCGCATAGTTGTCCAAGGCATACGGTCTTTACCGAATCTACAGAGTAGGGCCAGAAATGGTCTATGCGACGCATAGACTTGAACTATGCGGCCGTATATTATAACTCCTGAAGCGAATTTTTCCAAATTTGTGCAATCTTCTATTTTAGTTAAAGCTTTTGTATGATATTTGTTTTTACATCTTCAATACTTAAATTCCATTTTCAGCTAGGTTTTTTGAGTTCCCTATAAATAGAACTCATTCTATTATTGTAAAACACACAATTATTGAGAGATTATTGCGATGCAAATTTGCTTTCTTCTCAATCTTTATTAAAGTGATTTCGAACTTATCAAAAATTAAATTCTTGTGGCATTTCACAAATTCAAAGTAAGGTTCGTAAGTTTTGTGATCATGGGTCAAGATATTGTTAGCGATTGTCTTGATTCTTTGTTCAATAATTTATTGGGTCGAACTTTTCAAACTTTGATTCTTGACTTTCTTGGGTTGTTTTAATTTGTCCGGAGTTTCTTAGCGACAATTGCTACTTGAGTTCGCATCAGTTAGTATCAGAGCAAAGCTCCAAAAATCAAGATTATATTGTAGTTATTTTCCTTTTTTGAGTCTTTTGTTTTTCATTCTTCTTGTTCTTTGCGTTCTTCATTTTTTATAGTCCCCAATCCGTAAAATACCAAAAAAAATTCAAAACTTGTTTATGTGCTAATATAGCATTCAAATCAGTTTTTGTTTCTTTTGCTGGTATCTAGTTGAATTTTGAAAAAAAAAAAAAAAGAAAGAAAGAAAAATCCGGAAAAAAATTGCTGGCGGGCATACAAGTTCATTTTTGAGTCAAAAAAAATTCCAAATTCAAAAGTGTTCGGTCCGAATTCAAGAACAGTGTTTTATTCAAGTTCAAATTCATACCTTCTTAAGTCATTATAGATCTCTTTTTGTACTCAATTCTTTGTTTGGACTTTACAATGGTTAAATTTTGATTAAGACCGAATTAATTGTTTGAAACACTTGCAAGAAATCATTGAGTGAAAAAAATGCAGAGTTGTGAGACTAGTAGAAGGAAAAAAGACATGTTGAGTGATACACGAGTGTAAACACGTGAGACAAATATTAGATTAGATTTAGAATGTCTGATAGAGACGATTCTACTTCAAATGGGAAGAATAATCAAGTCAACATGTCGGATGAGGTAATACGACGGTTCGAAAGGTTGTTTGAAGATGTGAGAGACATATTGGATAGGCAAGATACATTACTTGTTAACTTACGTATGAAATAATTTAGAGAAGCCCCTAATGTAAGGAGGTAAGAAAAGCGAGATCATAGAACGGATTATATTAGTGAATTGGAGGCGGATAATAATAATAATAATGAGGATGCATTGATGGATGTCGAGTTAAGAAAAATGAGAGATAGAAGAGTTAAAAATGAAAGGAGAGTGGAGATCTTACTGGATATGGTGTTGATAGAAGTATGAGCAATATCAAGATGATAATCCCTTCATTCGAAGGAATAAGTGATCTGGAAGCATATTTGGAATTGAAAAGAAAGTAGAGTTGATATTTGATTGCCACAACTACTCGGAGGAAAAGAAGGTAAAGATTGAAGTATTTGAATTTATAGATTATACTATCATTTGGTGGGATCAAGTAGTAACTTCAAAGAGGAAGAACTGTGAAATGCCTATAAATACATGGGAAGATTTGAAGGACATCATGAGGATGAGGTACGTGCTTAATCATTATTATTGGGAGTTTCATAAAAATTTGCAAAGCTTCTACTAAGGTCTAGGAATGTGGAGGATTACCACAAAGATATAGAAATTGCGATGATTATAGCAAATGTTGAAGATGATCGGGAAGCCACTATGACCCGTTTTTTGAATGCTTTGTATAGGGATATAGTTAATGTGGTAGAGTTGCAACATTATGTGGAGCTAGAAGACATGCTACATAGTAGCTATGAAGGTAAAAATGCAATTGAAGAGGAATGGGACAGCGAGATATACATCGGGTTCTTCAGGTTTTAATTCTTCTTGGAAACCGAAGTGGGATGGCAATAAAGGTGAAGAGGTTGTTTCAAAAGGTATGACTGAGCTACTGAAGGGAAAAGAGGAAGTTGCTATCAAAGCTACAGCCAAGGTGGATTTCCAACCATTTAGGAATCGAGATATTAAGTGATTTAGGTGCTTGAGGTTGGGACACATTGCTTCTCAATGTCCAAACAAAATGGCGATGATCTTGAGCGGCAATGGAGAAGTGGTGAGTGATAGTGAGGGTTGATATGATGACATGGCAATGGTGATGAAATGGAGTATGCAGTGGGAAAGCTATTGGTCACACTGCGAGCTCTTAGTGCTCAAATCAAAGTGGATGACTTGGAGTAACAAAATGATGACATATTTCATATAAGATGTCACGTCAACAAGAAGGTATATAGTATGATTATTGATGGGGGTAGTTGTACCAATGTGGTTAGCACAACACTTGTTGAAAAATTAGGATTAACTATGCTGAAATATCCTAGACCTTACAAATTGTAATGATTGAATGAATGTGGATAGGTTAAGATGAATAAGAGAGTGTTGGTGAGTTTCTCAATTGTGAAGTATCATGACGAAGTGATGTATGATGTAGTTCATATGCATGCCAAGCATATTTTGTTGGGGAGTCCATAATAATATGATATGAAGATGATTCATGACGGGTACAAAAATAGGTACAACTTTACTAAAGATGGAAAATCTATTACTCTTGCACCATTGACACCACAACATGCGTATAAAGATCAAATCAAGTTGAAAAGTGATGAAGAAAAAAGGTTGAGAAAAAAGGGAGTGAACAAGAGTAAGAGAGAAAATAGTGAGGTAGCTAAAAGTGAGAAAAAAAGGGTATTATAATAGAAGAGAAAAGTCGAAAGTGATTTTCTTTGCAAAATGAAGTAATTTGAAGATGTCGGTAGTTGAGAATCGACTTATGGTCATATTGGTTTATAATGAGTCATTCATTAATTTTGAGGAATCTAACACAGCCCTACCTAGTTTGGCTACTTCTTCATTGTAGGAATTTGAATATGTATTCTTGGAGGACATGCACGTGGGCTACCACCCATTCGAAGTATTGAACATCAAATTGATTTTGTACCTAGAGCTGTCATTCCAAACATGCTGGCTTATCACTGGCTTATCAGAGTAATTTCAAGGAGACTAAGGAACTTCAAAGGTAAGTAGAAGATTTGATGAGCAAAGGGTATATGAGGGAGAGTATGAGTCCATGTGCCTGCAAGTGCTACTTGTGCCAAAGAAATATGGAACTTGGAGGATGTGTGTCGACTGCAAGACCATCTACAATATAACGGTAAAGTGTCGTCATCATATTCTTAGGTTAGATGATATATTAGATGAATTACATGGATCATGCATATTTAGTAAAATTGATCTTAAAAGTGGTTATCATCAGATTAGGACGATGGAATTAGATAAATGAAAAATCGCTTTTAAAATTAAATATAGGCTGTATGAAGGGTTAGTCATGCCATTCGAGCTTACTAATGCACTATGTACATTCATAGGTAAATTCGTAGTAGTTTATTTTGATGACATCTTGATGTATAGTAAGGATCTAAATGAACATTTATGACATTTACGATGTGTGCTTGTGTGCTAACTTTAAAAATTTGTATGGAAAAAGTTATTTCTCTTGGTTATGTCGTTAGTGTTAAGGGTATAGAAGTGGATGAGGAGAAAATCAAGGTCATCAAGGAGTAACCAACACTTAAAACCATAATCGAGAAAAGAAGCTTTCATAAATTAGCTAGCTTTTATAGGTGTTTTGTTAAAAACTTTAGCATACTTGCCACACAACTCACAGAAAAAGGTATAGGATTTCATTGGGGCGTTGAACAAGAACATGCTTTTAATACTTTTTAAGATAAGTTGTGAACCGTACCGATTTTATTATTACCTAACTTTAACAATACTTTTGAGACTGCATATGATGCATCAGAAATCCGTATTGAAGCTGTCTTAATACAGGAACGATGGCTAATCACTTACTTTAGTGAAAAGAAAATTGGAGCATCTCTGAATTATCCTACATATGACAATGAGTTGTATGCACTTGTTCGAGGTTTGGAGACATGACAACACTACTTATGGCCAAAAAAATTCGTGATTCACACCGACCATGAGTCATTGAAGCATTTAAGGGGTCAATACAAGCTAAACAAGAGACATGCAAGGTGGATGGAGTCCATCGAGATATTTCCTTATGTTATTCAGTACAAACAATGTAAAGAAAATGTGGTAGCAGATGCTTTATCAAGAAGGTATGTGCTTTTAACTTTTTTAGATGCCAAATTGCTTGGATTTGAATATGTTAAGGATATGTATGCTAATGATCCAATTTTTTCTAATATATATGAATCATGCGATAAGGATGCTATTGATAGATTCTTTAGGCATGATGACTATTTATTTCGGGAAAACAATTTATGTGCTCCTAAATGTTCAACGAGAAAATTATTAGTACGTAAGACACATTTTGGAGGCCTAAAGAGTCATTTTGGGGTTAAGAAAACTTTAGAGATGCTAAGTGAATATTTTTATTGGCCTAAAATGAAAGTAGATGTTGATTGTAGTAGATGCATAACTTGTAAAAAGACGAAATCTAATGTTTTCTCTTAGGATTTATATATGTCATTACCTATTCCTAGTGAACTTTAGGTTGATGTGTCTATGGATTTTGAATTGGATTTACCTAGGACTAAGAAAAAACGATTTTCTATATTTGTGGTAGTAGATAGATGTATAAGATAACATATTTTATTACATGTCAGAAAACTGATGATGCCACCAATATTGCAAAAAAATTCTTTAAGGAAGTAGTGCACTTACATGTGATTCCTATGAGCATTGTATCAGATAGAGATGTCAAATTGCTTAGTCACTTTTGGAGGATTTTGTGGAATAAGTTAGGAACTAAACCATTGTTTTCTAGTACCTGTCACCCACAAATTGATTGACAAATTAATATAGTTAATATGATTATGATACAACTGTTACGCACAATAGTTAATAAGAATTTGAAGAGTTGGGATGAGTGCTTATCATTTATATAATTTGCATTTAATAGGACAACACATCCTGCTACTTCCTAGTTTCTTTTTGAAGTTGTATATGGTTTTAATCCACTAACACCTTTGGATTTAATTTCTTTACTTGTGAATGAAATTGGTAGTTTAGATGGAAAGAAGAATGCCGAAGTGTTGAAATCACTCTATGAAAAGGTAATGTTGTAAATTGAGAAAATGAATGAGTATTATGCTTCTCAAGCAAACAAGGGACGAAAGCACGTTACATTTGAATTAGGAGATTGTGTTTGGGTACGCTTGAGGAAAGAGCATTTTCCAGAACAAAGAAAGTCAAAGTTGCAGCCACGGAGATATGGTCCACTCCAAATCCTTGAAATGATCAATGACAATGCCTACAAATTAGATATTCTATGTGAGTATAATGTTTCAGCTACTTTTAACGTTTCTGGTCTTTCTTTCTTTGATGTAGGTACAGATTCGAGATCGAATCCTTTTGAAGAGAGAGATGATGTAATCCAGGATACGAGGGCAAGTCCGGGCAAGAATCCATTGATCGTTGAAGGCAGACCAATGACTAAGTCGTGAGCGAAGCAAGTCAAGGAGGCTATGATATTGTTTGCTCAAGCTACGGTTGACAAAACGTTGCCACAATAAGCAAATGCACAAGTTTTACGTTGGGTGTGGAAGTTGAAACGAAGTGGAGTACCTTGATTCAAGCGATGGACGGAGAAATTGGAGGGGACAACTATGCGGCCACATAGCTTTCCCGAGCATGCGACCATATGCCCCTTTATCGAATCTACAAAGAAGAGCTAGAAATGGTCTATGCAACTACATAGACTTAAACTATGCGGCCGCATAGTATAATTCCTGATGCGAATTTTTCAAAATTCGCGCAATCTTCTATTTTATTAAAAACTGTTGTATGGTATATTTTTTTATATGTTTAAGACTTAAATTCTGTTTTTAGCTAGGTTTTATGGGTTCCCTAAAAATAGGGCTTATTCTATTAATTGTAAAACACTCAACTATTGAGAGATTATTGCGAGACAAATTTGTTTTCTTCTCGTTCTTCATTAAATTGATTTCAAACTTAACAAGAATTAAATTCTTGTGGTGTTATACAAATTCAAAGTAAGGTTTATAAGTTTTGTGATCACGGGTTAAGATATTATTAGTGATTGTCTTGGTCCAAGTATTTATTGAGTCGAGCTTTTCAAACGTTGATTCTTGGCTTTCTTAGGTTGTTCTAATTTTTCATGGGTTCCGTAACTTCAATTGCTACATGGGTTCGCATTACCATCTGTACTCTCAATGGACGTTGTTAATGATGTTGAAGGTTTGTATATCGTATGTGGGTCTTGAAACTTGGGTATTATCTGTCGACCAATTAACTATGCTAGGGCTTTCCTATAATCATTTCGATGAATACCCACTTCGCAAGTATATTCCTATGTATACTTGCGAACTACAAAGAATTCATTCGTATCCATCTTCGTAGATCGCAACTGTCGTCAACGTAGATAATTGTGTTCATCGACTTGGTTGACTTCTTCTCTATAAACTCAACGTTGTGTGTTCAATGCAATCCGGTGCACAACTTCCTGCAAATCTTTCTTTGTTTCAAACAATTGCTTGCCGTGCAATTCTTCATCATCGAGAATCATACGCGAACAATTAGAGGACAGTGCACTCGTTCCAGCATAAGCTCACACCTGACTTATGTCTCTGATGAGATTAAGCAATCAAATCCTTTTATGTAAATTTATTTTCATTCTCATTGTCTTGAACTATTAAGGAAAATTTGTACGTAAGAGTGAGATCGTGGTAAGAAACAACAGTCTCGAGAATAATCACACCATCCCCACGAGCTATCTTTACTGTGTCCTAAAAATCATTCACGTTACGATCCTCTCCATCAAAATCTTCATATTCACTCTCGAAAACATTTTTCTCGCTAAAGTTACACAAGTAGGAGTCGTGCAATTTTGATTCAATTCAATTAGAACATTTATTTCAGTTTTAGAAATTACCTTTACAGATGGAATTAAAATGGATGATGCTCGTTGAATAAAGATCTCAATTTTATGTTGTAATGAGATGGATAGACATTGAACTTGTTATGTAAATCATGGTACATTTTTGCATGTGATGTACTCGATGTTATCACAATTGCAATAACAACACGTCTTTCACTCGTCCATTTCCACACCCATCGATCATTTTCATTCATTTCGAATTCATCAAAGTAACAAATCTGGACTGTAGTCGATTCTATATCTGCATTACGAAACATAATTTTTTCAAAAAAAATAAATAATAATAATAATTAGGCAAAAAAAAATTGTTTGGGCCGGCTATTCTTTGTGCCTAGATGGCTGAGTGGATAATTTTACAGACGGTAATGAATTTGTCTGAAATAATATACATGAAAATGATTTTTTTTGCTTAAAAAATTATAAATCTATTTAAAAAATATTTAAATTTATCTGTATGTGCCAAAGTAAGATTTATCATTAAAACAATATACTAATTTAAAGAAAATGAAATTAAATATACGTAAATATATACTTACCGATTCGAAATGATGGTTATAAACAATATTTTCTTATTGGACATTTGATAAATTTATGAGATTTTAATGTTGAAGTAGATGCAAAATGAAACAGTTTTTATCCGTGTTGGAATAAACAGATAAAGAAAGTGACTTGTTTTGAAATTTTAAGTGGGAAGTATTTGGATTTCTATGTAACCTAAAGGGTATTATTATCTTTTAAATAACACCATTCTTTTTGTAATTTTATAACATTCTTAAATGTATATTTATTTTTTAATCATTAAAGGCTGTGGTGAATGACAAAAAATAAAGGAAAAAAAAAATTGGCTCACGTGAAAGATAGGGATGTCAATATGATTTGTCAACTCGGGCGGCCCGGGAAAAGCCCGAGCCGGCCGCTGGTGGCCTGTTGGGGCCGAGCCCCATTTTGGGGCTTTGGCTCGAGCCTGAGCCCGCCCATGTGGATCGACGAGTCACACGGTTGAGCCTAAAAACTTAAAAAAAAATAAAAAAGAAATAAAAACATAAAGCTGCTTGCATAGTCGGATATAATTTACTGTGTAATAGTTAAAATTGTCATGCTATTTTACTTTCCGTGGATGTTAGCCTACCTTTGGAAGTAAATTATTGTTCTGTCTATTGTTTTATGGTTTACGCGATATTGTATTAATTGGGTATTTGTTTCATCGATGACAGTATTATTAGGTTCATTTCTGCACAGTGTGAGTTGGACAAGCCTCATTTTATTGTTTATTGAGTAACTTTGCCCTTATGAGAAATTTGAGGTTGCATGACTTTTATATGGTGGCCGGGGTAGTTGACATCAATTATAAAGAAGATCTTAATGATATATATGGAAATGTTTTTATTTTCTTGAGGTGAAAGATAAGGCCAACACCTGTTATTTTGATGTTGATGGGTATGAACAAGGGTGTCCTCAATAATTTAAACAAAGGTATGACTGCTTCCTGCGTAGGCAACAGTCATAATTTTTTTTTCCCCTTCTGTTTTTCGAAAAAAATTGATTGAAATGGATACAATTTAATTTTTTTTTTTTATAAAGATGCAATAAAATTTTAAGTTTCATATCAATTTTAAATTTATTACGAATTAAAAATAAAAATAAAAAAATGAACCGACTTAGATCATGCCTGGCTTGACTTTCGGCTCCGGCCTTAGCTAGTTGAGCCAGGCTCGAGCCGAAAGATAGGATTTAAATTTTTTGGTCGAGCTTTACTCGATTTGACTCAGACAAAAAAAGTCGGAACTATTTTTAATCTAGCCGAGCTCGAACTTCAGATTTCGATCCGCTTCGCTCGTTGACACCACTTGGCCAAATTAAAAACTACCCCTATTCAAAACAAGAGAGTGATAATCAGACCCTTTCGGGGGTGACCGAGTTGGTGAAGCAGGTGAATGCGGAGACCAAATGTCACGAGTTCAAATCCCTTGCCAACACTTCCTTGATCGAGTCCGTCGCACCAATTACGTAAATCAATAGTTCCAACCGCACTCAAAGGTAGGGCATTTCCCATTTTTATAGACTTGTCTAGTGCGATTTATCTCTCCTGTGTGGTTTGCGGGTTATTGCATATGGAGCGAGGTTTATCCCACTCATAGCGGCTGGGTTCCAACGTAAAAATAAAAAGAAAAAAAAAAAAAAAAAAGAAGAAAAGAAAGAGGAAGAGAGAGAGAGAGTGATAATCAGTTTGTGGTTTCATGTCCCTTTGTGGATAGAGAAATATAAAAGAATAACGGCGTTGGCAATGGCTCTCCGGCGGCTTTCCTCCGCCGTCGATAAAACGGTAAAGCGTCTCCATAATAGCGGCTCTCTTTTACTACATGGTGCCGTGCCCTTTTCCTTTCTATTTCTCGTTCTTTTTAACTTTTTATATTGTCTGATAATGTTATGTTTATATTTTGTTTAAAGAACTTAAATCTGTGCTTTGCGGAATCTAATCATCATTGTAACGAGTTTTAAGGGTTTCTTATTGTGTGTAGAAGACGTGAGAATTATTATTTTTCTATTATTTCGTACACCGAGGGTGTTTTACTTTGCTTTGTTTCGACTTTCAAAGTTCCATTCAGTTTACTATTGCTTATGCTTAATCCAAAATGGTGATTTTCGTTTGTATTTCAATTTGAGTGTGAAATTGAAGTATCAAATTGCAGTGGCTAAAGCAACTGAATGCTCCACTTGAAGTTGTTCATCCAGATTGCTGATATTATTGAGCTTGAGAAAGCCCGGCAATGGAAGTTACTCTTTCTATTCCAATTCTCCTTATCACTTTCATGTTCAAAATTCAAGGTTTATGCACATAATATTTCTTAAGAACACGACCGTATTAGCATAATGATTTCGTTACCAGTGTCTTATTCGGTTTATTTTGCATCCGTATTTAGGGTCTCAAACTTATTCATCAGAGAATTTTACCTCCGTTCCGTCTCTGTGATGCAAGCAGTTGGGTCAATTATGACTAACAAATACAGGGAAGGATACCCCAGTGCTAGAATGATACCTCCTTTACTGTATGCTGTAACCTCTGAATTTTCCTCATCTATTTCTTGATCTTTGATGAACTAAAATTATAATTTCTGTCAATTTTGTTAGCATTTGTATATGCACCTAATTGATCAATTTTCACCATTTTTTTGACTTCTTTGATCATTCTTATTTTGAGTAAAATGATGCTGACTTTAGGTACTTTGACATGGCAGAGACTTTATGCCAAAAACGTGCTTTGATCCTGCAAAATGGGGAGGTGATTCCATTTGATTCATTAATGACCTCATTTCAACAGAAACCCTGTGATATATGTTAAAATCTGTGAATAAATATTCTTCAATTCCATAGGAATACAAATTAACTTTGAAAATCCTAATGGTGAGTCAGTGACATCCACCCTGGCTATAAATAGCTTAATAGAATTAGAAGAACTATTATGATATATGACTACCCGAGTCATAACAAAATGTCAAAGAAATTTGTCAAAAATGTTTCTTAAACTGCTTTATCTCATTAGCAAGAAAAAGGAAGCTTATCGTGCATCCATTGTTTTGATGCAGTAAATGTGTATCAGGATCTCCGGCAAATTTTCATGTTTACACTCCATTACTTGAACTGCATGAGAGAATTATGGCACTCGATCTTCCTCACGGTGGACATCTTTCACATGGATATCTGTTGTTTACATTTTTCATCCACAACATTTTCTATAGAACACATACCTTATCCTTTGTGGTTTAAAGTATACCAGGTTTTTAGCAAATCGGAAAGGGAGAAAAAAAAGTTCATCTGGAGCTTAAAGTTTACTTGTTAAAGATTTAAACAATTCTTATACTGCATCATTTTCTTCTAATTATGTTATATTTAGAGTTCTAATCTGTTTTCATCAATGCTTAAAGACTGACACGAAGAAGATATCGGCAGTCTCTATATTCTTTGATACTATGCCATAGAGATTGAATGAAAGTACTGGCTACATCAACTATGATCAGGCAACGTTCTGCTTCTCATGTTAATCAATCATTGTTTAACCATTGTATATTAGGCAAATTCAAATTTCTTAGTTTGATGTTCTACGAATTCATTGACTCTATGTTTAGGAAAAGGCTTAGTTTTATAAAAAACTGTGAACAAATATTGCATTCTTTACTTCTCTCTCTCTCTCTCACAAAGCTTATATGACATTTCATCTTTCATATGCAGATGGAAGAGAGTGCTACTCTCTTTAGGCCAAAATTAATAGTTGCTGGTGCCAGTGCTTATGCACGTCTCTATGACTATGCACGCATTCGGAAGGTAAACCCTGTCGGTTCATATGATCCACTTTTTATTAGTGTTGCTGAGGATCTTAATTGGACGAGGTGTTTGTGGTGTTTATGTATTGACAGATTTGTGACAATCAGAAAACAATTATGTTAGCAGATATGGCACACATTAGTGGATTAGTGGCAGCTGGTGTTATCTCTTCACCATTTGAGTATGCCGCTGTTACCACGACGAACCACAATTCACTTCGGTGGTCTTGTGGTGCCATGATTTTATTCAGGAAGGGCTTAAAAGAAATCAATAAACAAGGAAAAGAGGTTAGTTTTAAAATACGAGTCCTAGCCTCAGTTTTCATCCTTGTAGAACCTGTTGAATACTGAATTTAAATAAATAAAATTGTCCTTGTGCATCAGCTTAAGCTTTTAGAAGGTGCTACATATTATTTTGGCTGCCACCCATATATGAAAAATTGTATATTTCAGGATGAAAAAATGAATTTGGTCTACATGTGAGGGTACACGTTGGAGACTGACTTTGAATAAAATAAAATTATCCCCTCTCTACAGCTTAAAACTTTTAGACGAGGTGATTAAACATAACCAATTTCTCTTTGAGCCTTTACTATTTTCAGCTTCCCTCTGGTGTTGTTGCTGGCTGAAGTCAAATTTCATGTCTAATGGAAGATAACTAACACCTTGACTATATTTAGAAGGTGTTGTACAATTATGAAAATAAAATCAATCAAGCTGTCTTTCCGGGACTTCAAGGTGGCCCTCACAATCACACTATTACTGATTTAGTAGTTGCACTGAAACAGGTTCAAGGCTCTAAACTCAATATCCATTTATGACTTGGAATTCTGATATAAAATATCTAGACTGATGGTGGAACTTCATATTCTCCTTCTTGTATTAATTGCAGGATACTACTCATGAATACAAAACTTACCAAGAGCAAGCCATGAGCAACTGCTGAAAATTTGCCCTGGTATGACTTGCTGAAAAGTGTTGACTAAAACATTTTGACTGAAAGATCTCATAAATAAACTGTGTTAGTATTTACAATTTCAAGTAACTGAAATCTTGCTTTATATGTTTCCATATCCAATGCCAATATCAATCCATTCATACAGACTTTGATCAAGAAGGGCTATGAACTAGTTTCAGGTGGAACTGAGAACCATTTAGTTCTAGTCAATTTGAAAAACAAGGTAAAGCGATCATTTTCTTTTTTCAATTTTGCTCAATTCGAGCAACTGAACAATTAGTTTGATTTTTCATTTCTTCAGGGTATTGATGGTTCCAGGATCAAGAAGGTGTTAGAATCTGTACACATTGCAGCTAACAAGAACACCGTTCCTGGTGACGTATCTGCAATGGTTCTTGGTGGCATTCGAATGGGTAACATGCTTGTCTATGCTTCCGGGATTTCACTGTAAAACTAGTTTCCCGAACTAAATAGTTTGATGAACCCGTATTTCTCAGGAACCCCAGCTCTTACTTCTAGGGGATTTGAAGAAGATTTTGTTAAAGTTGCAGAGTTTTTTGATGCTGCTGCGAAGTTGGCTGTGAAAATTAAGGCCGAGACTCAAGGTTCTTTAATTGCTTACTTATATTACCATATCATATAGTCTGACTGCATGCTATCCATTCCAAATTACTAAACACTCCAGAGACCATCATTCAAATAATAATTCTTTTCTAGTATTTGTCAGTTCTAAACTTATTTTTTCCTCTTCATCATTTCATTCTCCCTTTTCACTTCAGGGGCGAAGTTGAAGGACTTCGTGACCACAATGTAGTCGAGTCCTCCCATCCAATCCGAGATTTCAAAACTTCCTCACGAAGTGGAGGACTATGTATTGACGAAAATATGTCTAATTAAAATTATTGCAAAGTGTTCGGTACATTACAAGTAATAAAGTGGACTTTCTGAATCCGAATATCGTCCTACAAGGATTGATTAGTTTAAATTCTAATTACAGTGACCTTAACCGAAACAATAATTGTTTTGATGAAATTATAACTAAATTACTGATAAATATGCAAGTATGAATGAATTAACTAATAAATGCAAATTGATGATGAATGTAAATTTGGGTTTTCGATTGTATGATGAATGTACTAGGATCACAAATCCCTATGTAATATTCTTCGCAAAGCCTAGTTCTACTCCTTGACACACAATTGGAATATTGAGAATCAATGCTCATAAATTATTTATTAGTCTCTTTCGAGTAAAATTAAACATATTCCAATATGTCACTCGACTATATCTCTATGACAGATGCAAACATACAAGAATGCATAAGATTTTATGAACAATTAACGATTCACATAGGACATAGCGGTATATTTCTATCCCCTATCGGATCCTATGATGATTTATATCACGTCGAATCTATTTTCCTTCTTTCGAATGCATGAAATAGATCAACAAACTCACATAATTACGTATATAATAATAATGGAGGAAAAGAAACTCATATAAATCATTCAAATATTCAAAACACGTTTTTAATTGCCAATAATGTCAAACTAAGAGTTGAAAATCATATTACATAGTTCATCTAACTTTAGTACATAACAAATCTAGTCTAGCATGGTAGAAGGGAGAAAATTAGAAAATAATGAAGAAACGACATCACCCCGATTAATCTTGAATTGAATCTTCGCTTCGTGATATGTTGATCTTCGCGTTCTTGCCTCTTTTCTTTTCTCAAAAGTCTTCTCCAATCTCTCATCTTCGTTCTGGACGGCCCTCAGGTTTAAATATATGACCCAAGATTTGTTTCCATAGGTGTTTCAATCAAAATAGGAAATCGGAATTTTCGTTGAAGTTTTATACTATGCGATTGCATAGTATACTTCTATGCGGTTGCATAGAAAAGTTGATCGCTCTCATTATTTTTGTTGAATGGGTCTATGCGACTGCATAGCTTTTATGCTATGCGACTGCATTGACTAATAATCTTCCAACATGTGGCAATTTGGTCTTTGAACTTCATTTTGCCTTTCTAGATCTCTGTTCCAACTTCTTTTTCCTCCAAAGTGTTATACAAATGCTCAATTAGTTCTTGCCATCTTTACATCTTCAATTTTTCCTCCGGATCATCTTTTGGTTATTTGCACATTAGTCCCTAAACTTTTGTTTTCTTTCGTTTAAGTCCTTTTTTTTCATTTTTCTCTTAATTTTCGCCATATCCATCATTGTTGTCCTGAAAAACACAAATTACATCGAATTAAGCTATATTCCACATATTTATTCACAATTATCCATGTTTGTGGTCTAAACTAAGTGTAAAACGCACTTATCAACACTCCTAAACTTGAACCATTGTTTGTCCTCAATCAAAACTGTAACTTAATTTCACATAAAACATGGTTTAACAACTTGCAGTGTCTCATGATTGGAATTCAACAATAAATTATATGAACAAATTCAACAGTGCAAAATCAATCAATCTCCACGTGTTACATGCATACTTGACGTGTGTGTGTATTCTCATGCCAACATATTAAAATCATGATTAGCTCAACACCTGATCCATAGTAGTTAAATATCTCATTCGCTTGAAGATGCACACCCCCAAACTTATTTTCCCGTGGCGTGTTCTAAAGTTGAACTCATTTACATCTACTCCTTACCCTCTCTTCGGTTGGATAGGTCTTACTGTTACAAGCTTCCATTTCAACAAGTCGAAATTCTCCTATATGTTTGATTGCTTCGACTTTTAAGACTTAAATTAAGTTACTTGCCTCTCATCAAAGGTATAGTTCTATCGACCGAATGTCTGGAGCGTAATCAATGTGATTTTATACATAAATGTATATCAATATTATTATAATATTTTTTTCATAGAAACACGCAAATTTATAGTAAAACATGATGAATGCCGCCCCCAAACGTATATAAGACATTGTCCTCAATGTTTGATGAATAACAAATAGAAATAAAAGTAATACAAAACAATAAAAACAAATGCATAAGAAGTCAGGGAAAAATGGGCCTCGAATACTACCCTGATCGGTACGGAGGTGGCGGATGGGAACCGGAGCCGGAGCCAGATGCGTCATCAACCGATGGTGGTAGGAGGCGGGCTAGGATCTGTCTCATTAACTCGGATTGCCATATAAGCTCGGCCCGCATGCCCTAAATGTAGATGGACTTGTCCCGAACTTCAGCTACGATATTACCCAAACGGTCCCAAGACTCGTAGCTTGCAACTGAATCCCATCAACTCTGCCCATGTAGTTATTCAACCTCCCATTCATGATCTCAACCTCGCGTCTCGCAGCCAAAGACTCCCTACTAGCATTTGAAGCGAAGTTTCTAGTGCTAAGCATGTCATCCCGAAGCATCGGATAGTCGTACCCATGGTACCCACAGACTGCCCAAGACTCTCGATGAGACTCGGAAAAATCAGAGAACGGTATCGATCTCCCCAAACACCCTGAGAGTGAATTTGATCATAGATAAAGGTTGCGAGATCATTATTCTGTCCTCGCACCAAGTGATAAAGTAGACCGGCCGTTGGATCGGTAAATGTGGTTCTATGTGAGGTGGATTCGATGTTGTCGCAAATGAATAACCATAGAATGGCGACTGATCGTGTAAGCTCAATCTGATGCCATACAGAAGTCTGTAACGGCTAAGCGTCCTCACGCCCAAGCAGAACTCCCCTACCGTGCTCCAATGGAAATTACCGCAAATAGGAGTAATGTTATCCTACGTTAGCTGATAGTAGTCATGAATGACTTCAGGCGTAAACATAATCCACTTATCCCGCACCCATGTCTGATGTTGATGTTCAGATTTGGGGGTGTCGATGTCCATGTAAAGTTTGCATAAAACTTACGTACTAGTCCCTCGTATACCAGATGAGGTCGTTTTATGACCTTGGACCAAGGTCGCTATCTCGAAATCGGGAAAATCCTCCGGACCGATCTCCCAGGAAACAGGGCCCAATGGCCAATGATCTCAGAGTAACGAGTGATGGCCTTTTGATGAATAAATCGTCGTATGCCCTTTTCAGGCCCTCGAATGTGTGCCGTGCCCGAGGTGCTCACTACTTTCTCTTTTCCTTTAGAAGTGCGTTTAGGAGGCATTCTGCAACACAAAGAAAATTGAAACGTGTAATTCCTATGTGTGGCATAAATGGATCCAAAGTATGTGACGATAATATAGAAAATGAGCATCAAGGTCTAAACGTATGTAGATAAAGGTGTCAGGAATCAATCAAAACAAAATCTAACACGATGTAACGAGGTCATGCTCGACGAAATGTGTAGGTAAATATGGGTATTATAGGACACAATTGAAATATTTCCAAAAGCAAGTCAAATAATGAAAGTTGTACAAGGAAGACTGTGTTCGACCAAGCACTTTCGGCCCCCAACACCGACAAAGAAATTCGAAAATTTCCCGAGCAACCTCCGGGCATATGAAAGAGAGTCTACTAGTCTAACACATACTAAAGATTGAAGTCAAACGGATGCCATGTGGATGAGGAAACCGAGGGACGAAGTAAGGGACATAAAACGCTGTGTATCTAGCCATGTGGTGCGTAGGTGATTTCCTTATTGATTTTGATCTGTGCAATAACATTTGGCAAGGCATTGCAACACACAGAGCAATTGTAAATGCATACGAACAATGTTAAGATTGAAATAACACCTAATTCCACACAACAAATCACATAAGCATTTAGTCGAACATGTTGTATGCGCACCATTTTTCATGGAAATTGAAACAACTTGGGTATGAATCAAACCATAAATTGTTCTCTCAATTCAATGCACCCAACACAAAATCCGTCATCTACCTAAATTCTGTACTCCATCTCAACCATCCAAGTGCATACCAAAACAACCATAAAAAGAAAAAAATTAATTACCTAGATAAAATAATTGATGCATACCTCTAGGTTTTCCTTACTTGTGAGAGATGGATGGAGAGAGGATGATGAACCTTAAACACCGTGAATGTAGTGGTAATGGTGGTGTTCGTGTGCGTGAGTAAGGCCGTGGTTGAGAGGAAAAACGTGCGTGTGGGTGTTGTGAAGTGGACAAAACATGCTGAACTCTTTGAAAACTCGTTTTGTGGACAATTTTCATGAAAAACTTGATTTTCAACCCACATTGCAAAATAGCATTCAAACGCCTCCACAACTTTTCAAAACACATTGTAAACCATTGGGCGGATGTGTATGCCAAGAACTTTGTTCCAAAAGCATTTTTAAGCTTGAAAACACCTGTTGATTCTGAAAATCACAATATTTATCATTTTGCCTCGAAATACGTGACTTTTGCACTGAATTAATGAAATATAGCTCGATTATAGTTTATAGCTCGATTGTGTAGCGGTTGATTCACTCTGGTGTGCTGAGATAGACGTTGGACTTCACTTTTGGAAAATCACCGCTCCAATAAGGTTTTAATCGTTGTTCATTCACCTTAAATGTTCATTTGCTATCATGAGTGATCTCAACTGCTTCATACGGAAACACTTTATTGACTGTATATGGCCTGGACCATCTTGACCTCAATTTCCCAGGGAAAAGCTCGAGTCTTGAATTGTATAACAGGACTTGTTGTCCTACCACTAACTTTTGTATGTGAATATTCATGTGCCACTTTTTGGTGCGCTCTTTATAGAGTTTTTAATTTTCATACGCTTCTAGTCAGAATTAATCAATCTCATTCAATTGCAACAATCTCTTTTCACCATTTACCTTCAAATCAAAGTTCAAATTCTTGACTGCTCAATTTGCTCGGTGTTCCAACTCAACTGGTAAATAACATGCTTTCCCAAAAACCAACCAGTATGGAGACATGCTTATAGGTGTTTTGAATCTTGTCCTATAGGCCCATAATGCGTCGTCAAGTTTCTTAGATCAATCTTTCCTAAAAGAACTCACCGTTACCTTTATTATTCTTTTTAACTCTCTTTTAGTGATTTCAACTTGGTCACCGGTTTGAGGATGATATGAAGTTGCTACACGATGCCGAACGCCATATTTAGCCAACAAGGACTCAAAGTGACGATTGCAGAAGTGTTTGCCCCCATCACTGATTATAGCCCGAGGTGTACCATAATGGGTGAAAATATATTTATTTAAAAACCCAATCACTACTTTAGCATCGTTGATTGGCAATGCTATTGCTTCCACCCATTTGGAGACATAGTCAACAGCAATAAGTATGTATTGATTTGAAAATGATATTGGGAATGGTCCCATGAGGTCAATTCCCCATACATCAAACAGTTCCACTTCAAGGATGCTGTTCAATGGCATTTCATTCCGTCTCGAGATA
>CAIGRP010094012.1:0-39231 GCA_903798385.1 Fraxinus cuspidata | reverse complement strand
AGTGTAGAAAAATGCACTTATCATAAAACTTTAGTGAATTGCATAGTAACAAGTAATGCATTTATCAATTTTCCATCACCATTTACGTCTTCCTTCATTTAATACGCTAGTGCCAACTTTAAAGAGGTCGATTTCAACTATTCACAGTGTAATCAGCCATCAATATACAGTATAGTGAGAAATTAAGAAATGCCTAACTTGAACGAAAAAGGGGTTTAACGAAACCTAGTAAACTATGCTATAGTCTCTCTTTGCCCTACCTTGTCATTACCAGCAGATTTCATTTCCAAATTTGGAGGCATTGATTCCAACTTATGTCTCCATTTTTTGTCGTGAACTATAAGATTTTCTTTATCTTATTAGGAAATTTAGGTTACCTATCTTAGTAGATTAAGGATATAGCGTGGGATATGAACAGTTCAGATGACCACTATGATTTCTCTCTTATTGAGAATCTATACATTTTTTATCGGTGTATGTATAGCTATCTCTCGAACGCATGTTTAGATCCGAAGTTACGTGATTATTTTGCCAAGTTCCTTAGAGAGAGTTGTCTTGCTCTCTTAGGTATTTTACTTCTTTCTACCTACCCATTCCAAACTTGGGTGATCTATCCATGACCATAATATTTATTTTAAGCCCTTGTTTTTTTAGCTCTATTTTTTTTCACCGAAATACATTTTTAAACGGTGATTTGATCCATTTACATTCACACATTTTTTAATAAAATAATATTACATGCAAACTCAAAATTTTTCTTTATTTTTTAATCATATATTTCTAAAATGCATTTTTTTGTAAAAAATGGGGCTCAAACAAGCCCGAAACATATAAAATTTTATTAAATAACTATTGATTCTCAAACATATGGAATAAATGATTTGAGAATCTTCAAATGTATGGGAATATATGTTTTTCGTCATTTGATTTATTCGAAGGTTAGAAATTAAATAAACTTTTTCTGGAAAATTATTAAAAAATATAGAAAGAAATTACCACGTATAGTTCCATTCGTAATCATGTTTGGAATAATTGTTATGCCTATTCATTGCCTCCTACTTAATATTTGTAAAAATTGAAAATTTGGTTCACTAATCTTTATAGCGTAATATAAATTTTATATATTTAGAATTAGCTTCGGACGAATTATATCTACATCATTCTTTTCAGATGATATATGCTCCACAAATTTGATAGTTTTCGGATAATTATAAATTATTTCCATAGATTGATTTTTTTTTTCTTTTTGGAATGTTATACTTTTTTTGTATAGAATTTACTCTTTTTCTTGAACCAAATTCTCATCATTTATGCCATCTATTTCAATCTTGATGTAATAGCATCAAATTGAGCCCCACAAATCATATGCCGACCCTTCAAATTAGGAAAATTCCTTAGCGTGCTTTCATTATCTTGATAATGCTAGAGCATCAAAAACATATCCAATTTGAACAACTTATTTCCATATTCTCAATAAATTTGCATTTGATTTAAGTTTCATTTAAGCACTAAATATACATAGAAATAAGTGAATAAAAATTTATTAATTGTTTTAAATAATATATTTATTAGTGAATGACTGCTATAACTCTGCAGTCCTAAATTTTATTATCATAGTTTCTCTAATTCTTTTTTATAAATATGAGGAGTTAGTTCTCAATATAATATACACAAGTCTATTGATTTTTATTTTCTCTCTTTATTTTCTCTGTTTCATAACATGTTATCTGTGCGAGCCTCTAAATAAATCAAATTATCAAGTGTACTCGTATTGTTGATTCTTGGAGTCGAGAAAGTGATGGTGCTTATCACAAAATTCAAGATACAATTAAGAAGAAAGTCCTATTGTATTGCTATTAAATTCGTGAGCCTGACACGTTGGTCAACCGTCCATCATCCAAAGCATTATGGCAAAATATAATGTTTGGAAATAACACGTTATCAAGGGTTTGTGGTTATTTTAGTTGCTTTTGAAAAAAGCTTGCTGCTTAGTTTTTGACTCCCATGGCACATATATTTTTATTTTTATTTTCATTAACAACTAATTCATTCTTGAACAGAATTTTTTTTTAATTGTGCCTGAAGAAACACAATTTGTGATTCTATTAATGTTCCCAAAGAATATTATCTAGACTTTGAAGGAAAAAAAAAACCTTTATATTATTATAATATTTCAATTAAATATTACTTATCCGGGAAGGATATGACATTACGATTTCAATATTCCAAAAGAATATTGACCCATTGCTCCAATAGAAGCATACTTTTATATTAAAATTAATATACTAAAAATATAATCAATTGTTGATCTGGAATGAAATATTTTTCTAAAATTTAAATTCTAGAAGAATATTGCGGAATTATTTGAATCAATTTATACAAAATATTGCGTTGATTTTTTAAGAGAATATTAGATTTTTTTTATTGTTCCAGAATAAATTTTTTTTGTTGCTCGTGAAAAAACGCAAATTATGACATTACAATATGTTGAAATATATTTTATTATTTCTCTTAAAAACATAAATTTATAAATTTTGATTCTCGAATAATATCATTTTTGTGTTCCTGAATATCTTAGAAGGCCCCAGAAGGGCTTTCATTATTTTATCTAAGAATATAAAATTATAAATTAACGATACACTTTATTCTAACAAATTCAAAAGAAATTTGCTTAGATTTATAGAAACTGCAATGGATAACATATTGTGACGAATGAAACATTATCATGAACCTAAAGTTTGTTGATCCAAAAAGTTTTATAATTTAGCATGATCAATTGGACTATCACCAGATCAATAATGATGCAAAATTGAGAATTCAAATAGACATTCAACGAAGAACCAAAAGATTCTTCAATCTCTTGAATTCCTATATAATATATGTTCTCTATGTTATTGGTCATTAACCATCAGAAACTAAATAGGGACTAAATTTCCTATATTTTTGAAAATTAATTTGAGTCTCGTCACCATCCACTTTGATCATCTAGATATTATTTGTATCTAATAGATTTGATATATCTACTAGATAATTGCATTGTGTTCGGGCCAGAAATTTGTGAAATTACTGTTCAAAATTTAAATTATGAGCATAAATTTTAGATTACACAATCAAGACAGTGAATCTTGTTAATAACAGTGATCCTAAATCTTAAAATTTTAATAAATATTATTTGGAATGTCAATAAATAGTTTAACACTATTAATTGTTAAACGCCTCCAATTAATTTATTTGAGAACAAAGTACTTCTAACTTTGTTTAGAGTATGCTATTACGTAGCATGACAACATCAGAGTTCTCTATAATTTACTTACAATCAAAGCCTAATTTTTCATCTAATTACTTTGATGGTGCAATATGTAAGATTGATTAACCACAATACACTAAGATGGAAAGTAAGGAGTGTTGAGAATCAACGAGTAGTTTGAACTTTTATACAATATCTCAAACGTTGATGGATGATATTTTATAAAGTGATTTGCTTATTGTCAATTTGATTGGACAATTCTCTCAACATTAGGAGATGGAATTAAGAAATTGAAAATAATGTAAAAATACATCATTATCTAACTTCTCGTAATAAATAATTCGAACCAGAAGTTCGAAAGATAATTCCCTCAGCATTTGCTCCAACTCAAATTAACACCCCAAAGAACAATTAGTTAATATTATATTTGATGTGGTTCAGATAAATGATACATTGAAAATTGATATATCTCAATAAGTTGTGTCATTACGAGAAAAATAGAATTGAAAAGAAAAGGTTGTCGACAACACCTTTGTACATAATGTACTTTTGTACACCTTTGTACATAATGTATTGCTTTATATTATTAATAGTGATGATATCTAAATAAATTTATTGACACATATCAATCGTAGATATGATTGGCCAAGTAAAATGACGCAATTTTATCTGTTGACACGAGGTTATTAATAGAGGGTTAACTATTAAGTAATGCCCCTAAAATGAATTTTGTATTTAAACCTCCACCTCCTCTTGACAAACAGCTTGAAAGCTTCCATCTAACAGCTCGGTAAATCCCATTGTGATTGTGAAACACATTCAACTAGGATGACATCATCACTTTACCTCGACCAACCTCCTTACGACATGTGGTATAGCTAACCTCAGCACCTCAAAGTCAACCAATCACAATATTACAATGATGGAGAATTACAACACCAATCCCAAACATCATGATAAGTTGCTGAGCCGCTCTCGTCCTCAAATGGAAAGCCCTTTAGCTGAATAATTTTGGCACACCAAATAAGAAAAACATTGCAGTTGATGTTGGAGGCCCTTCTAAGTATTGTAGACGATGTCACGAAGTCGGCTAGTTATTCTATTTTTGACTATAAAAGGCAACCTATGGTTCCCTTGAATAGACCACGAATCTACAATCTTTCCACTTTTGTACTTTAACTAATAGGTTGGGCGCAGTTTGATTTGGGTCGATTTCGACTCCAACTCGAAACAAAAACCAAATTAGTCGGTTTGAGTGAATTTCAACCAAAACCAACCACTCTAACTCTTAAACCAAACGGACCCAAACCAAATCGACTTGGTTAGGTTAGATTCGGTTCGGTTCAATTCGGTTTAGTTAGTCGGTTTTTACTTTTAGTCCGAATTGATATTTTTAAAAAAATTGTTTGGGTTCTAAGCTCACTTAGATTACAGGAACTAAAATAATTAAATAATTTTATATTACAAGAACTATTGACTAACGAATAAAATAAAGTTAATAGAGAGATTGATAGAAAACTTAAGAATTTTGTTGCTTTTTTATGCATTAGGTAACTTGATTGCTAAGTGGAAAAAATGTTAAGTATAACATAATGATCTCATGAAAGGAAATTCTCAATGTTATTATTTACTGTCAACGTTATAGATTGGATATCGAGGCACAGTTATGAAATTATGACTTATCTTTTGATTAATATTTTTCTTAAAAAAAGGTAACACATGTAAGTGGGTTGGGTCGAGTCTGTTTGATTTAGTTAATCGGCGATTTGAAACTTCAAATCATGGCTGAAACGAACCTACCATGGTTTTATTTAAGAAAACACTAAGCCAAACCAATTACATGTGTTAAATAGAGTCAAACAGACCTGAGCCAGTTCAGTTCGATTGGCTTGGTCGGTTTTGCGATTCTTTTTCCCATGCCTATTAACTAATTCAAGGCAAAAGTCACTGCAATTATCTCATTTTACTATTTTAGTGAAACAACCTCATCTCCGATACAAGCTAAGTTTGGGTGAACTCGTTCAAACCAAGTTCAAACGCCAATATTATCAAATTTGAATTTATTATAGATACCCGAAGTTTCTGGACTTGCAATCTGAAAATCAAAATGTTTACACTTATGTGAAAATAAAATAAGAAAAATAAAGTAGTAATATGTAATGAACGATTTTCTACATAGTGAATTTCATGGTGGATGAAATCACATGTTCGTATTCCCGACAATGTGTAAAACTTGAAATTCAATTACAGTCAACTCACACGGCATGACTATTAATGCTATCCCCGAATGATTTAATATTTTTGAAGCATAATTCAAGTAATATTATTATGAGGGGGAGTAAATATGCGTTGTACTTTTTTTTCCTTGACCAAAGGTTTGTTTCATTGGATTTTCCTGGCAATGTTTTGAATGAAATAACTTTTGCACCATATTCAAAAGAATAATGTACTATTTTTCGTTCATTAAGATTTTCCCCACTGAGTTTTAACGAGACTTATTCTTTATGTAATGAATGTCCATAACATATAAGATATTTACCTTCAAAATAATACAATTATATATTACAAATTGTGTATGAGGCTTCTGAAGAGAACAACGAGACTTGTTTTTAGAATTATCATGTTGCCACAGTCATCAAATGTTCATAAAATTCTTATATGAAGACGATATTGCTTGAAGACTATAACATGACAAAGTGAAACATGCTTCATCAAAAATTGTGATATTGCAGATATTGACATACAAGACATGAATGTCTCAATATAAGAATTGAAATCAGGGGGCACCTGTACTATTTTTCCTTCGATCAAGTTTTGTCCTATTAGATTTTTTTGACAATATTTTGTAATGTGTCATTCAAGAAGAATTTTGTAACTAATATATTTATTAGCGAATGACTACTAATGAGTGCATTTTGTACACTTATTCGATACTATATTACTAAGCTTTTGTATCGTTTACGTATTGAATTTTGTTTAACTTGAGTTAATTTGTCTTATTTTAGTTTTGGATCCATTTATAAGTAATTGGAAAAGAAAGAAATATCAATTGACCAATGGATGGGAGTTTACAGACTAATATGCATTTGAATAAAGTTGAAGGTCAAAATCAAAGTAATTTAATGTAGAGAACCAAGATGGAAGAAATAATGAAGAAAATGACTAAAAGAAGAATTCTAGAAGATTTTATAATTGTGTGGTTGCCTGACCCTTAACTTCAATTACAGGGGCTACCTAGTATGCATGAGCATTCGCCTTGTTTCCTACTAAGCGCTCAACCACTTCAATTTGGCCAAAAAAATTCTGTTTCTTGCAGAATTCAATTCCAACAATGAAATTTCTCTTTAGACCACGATATGTAAGAGTTTTAGAAACTTTTTGAGACTGTTTAGAGAGATTATAAATACCAACTCTAGAAACATAATTAGAGTGGTGAATTGATTGCAAAAATAGACAAAAGAACACGTCAAGATTGAATTTCAAGATTGAATTCAAGAATTTCCGGGTGAAGTAATCTTTTGCTTTTTTTTCACAACATATTAGGCTAAAGTAATCATGTACTAGGATTAATATGAACCTTGCATTGTGAAACTTAATTTTTGAATCTTATTTTTGACATTAAAACACATTTTTAGTTTCGAACAATTATGATGAGTTTGACTTTCTCTACAATTACTTGATCACTAATTGTATGAATCTTGTGACTTGTTTTACTTTCGAGAGATTGAAAATAAGTTAGACATAGTAATAATTGCCGTAAAGTTTGATAGATGATATAAATATACCGCTACACTTTACGTGATTCTTATGCATTCATAAATCTTTAATATATTTTTATATGTTCGCATCCGTCATATAAATATTGTAGGGTCACATGTAAGAATATATTTAATTCTAATCGAGAGAGCTTGTTAAATAAATTAAGAATATTGATCTTCATAATTGAATCATATTGTCAAATTTATAAGTTTTGGATTAAATGGGATTGATATAAGAGGTTTCATGATTCTAGTACGCTTTTCATCATCATATTTTCATCAAACTTGCATTTAATTATAATCTTGCACTTATTTTAGTTAATTAGGTTTTATATACATAAGTAAATTATTTAATTTATAGAAAAAATCACAAATTCAATTGTTTCAATTAATGTTAAGTTAATTTGAATTTGAACTAATTCGATCTCCGTGGGAACGATACTTGGACTCAAAAACTCCATTTTTACTACTATTTGTAAATCATGCACTTGCGGTATTTCAAGCAAAACAATATTTTTGTGACAACTACTATTTCGTTGCAGCCCTAATTTTATTACCATTATATCCATAATTCTTCCCTATAAATATAACGTTTTAGTTCTCAATGTAATACGAACAAGTTTATTGGCTTTTATTCTCTCTTCTCTTTTTCTTTTTTCCCATAACGACAAACAACTATGATTTTATTGAGTTATTTTGAATTAATGCCATAAGGTTACATACTATGTTATTTTACCTGTAGATGTGTTATTTGTCGTTAAAAGATAGGATGTTTTATTACGCACATGGTAAAGTTACGGTTTGTGTTAATTTTCTAATATTGTGTTATTAGGAATAAAGTGAATATTTTGTACGTTGTTTGTTATATTTTCATGTTATAAGGTTAAGATGTGTGTGACTTTATTGTCTTTTTTCGACTTATGAATTTATCAGCATTTTTGGTTTTCATTATTTGAGTAATTCGAATATTACAAAGTAAATGAAAAATGATATTAAAGAAAACCTTAAATTAGTCACTGTTTGGTGTTGATTAAAATTATATTTTGATAAAAGTTGATGAAATATGTGGTTGAAAAATTGTAAGTCCACGAAATTTACGAAAAAATTACCATCTATATAATCAATCGTGGTTCATGTACATCAAGGTTGACAACAAGTTTGATACTTTTTCATGTGACAACAATCTACACCATTGATTTTAAATAGACTCATTTCATCACTAACCGAATTCTTTCTATATAGGGGGATGTCATCCTTGACACCAAGGATGTACATCTAGTTCTTATATAGTTACAGAAATCGAGCCACCTCATATAGTGCCATTCCTAATTCCAATGTTGTGTACATGGGAGTTTTACAGGGAAATATACAAAATTCCACTGGCAAATTTACATGTGTTCGGCAAAAATAAAAAAAATACAGTCATACAAGTGATGCTATTTCAATACCTGTAAAGCTGTCTAGATTGTACAAACAACTTGACTCTAAGTGTTATGCCAATTCATGGCCTACTTGATATTTGTAGAAATAGAAAATTTGGATCACTAATCTTTATTACTATTCTTGTCCTGATAACGTAGTGTAACTTTATATCTTTAGAATTAACTTCAGACGCGTTATAGTTGTATTGTTCTTTTTAGATGATATATCATATATTTGATGCTTTTGCAAGTATTCGGATAAGTTCATTGGCATTACGTCTCTTTTTTCATCTTCAATGTCGTCATTTTGTTTCCTTTATTGGTATATATAAAATAAATAAATAAGTTAATCCCGTAAATTAATTTTTTTTTTTGGAATATTTTACTTTTTTTGTATAGAATTTACTCCTTTTCTTCAACCAAAATTTCATCATTTATGCCATGTATTTCAATCTTTGATGTAATAGCATCAAATTGAGCCCCACAATATTTAAGTATTCTCATATGCGGATTCTTCAAATTAAGAAAATTTCGTAGTGTGCTTTCATTTTCTTGATGACACTAGAGCATCAAGAACATATCCAATCTGACCAACTTATTCCCATATTCTAAATAAATTTGCATTTCAGTTTCATTTAAGCACTAAATATACATAGAAATAAGATTAAGTAGCATTTTGGCTAAGGTTAAAAAGATTTACTTATAATATAGATTTTTAATAAATAATTTTTACTGGCATAATTAGAAATAAGTCAATTATTAATTTTTAAAAGTAACTCTTATTCTACTGTTAAATAAGTTTTTTTTTTAAAGTGAAAATACAACTTATTCCAAATATATTTAAACGAATTTTTTCCCTACTATTAAATCCAGCCAAATATGTCGAAACTAGCTGTTCGGCTTAAGTATTTTTTTGCATTTTTTTTTTCAAATAAATTGATGTTTGACAAAAAAATAATTTCTCTCTCTGTATCGAACTCAAGTTTTGTGTTATAGATGGATTTTTGAGATAAAAGACAAATACTTCACGACGTGTTTGGTATAATACACTAATTTTATTTATTTATTGAAAAAGATTAAAGACGAGAACATGTAAAACATTTAGTTATTGTATTATACAATATATAAAACTGATGCAGAAGGCGTCTCGTTCTCAATCTTCGTTGTTTTGTTTTCCACTAAAATATATAATACTTTGCTGTAGTGACTTGTTTTTAGTTTATGTAGAAATTAATTGTGCAATTTTGTTGGATTTTATATCGTAGTTTATTATTTCCATGTAATTATATAAGAAGACTCTTATAAATCCATATTGTTATTTAGTTGAATATTTGTAATTTAAAAGTTTTTTTTTTTTCTCAAATTCTAATTTACGGTTTTGCTTATGCTGAAAATTCTAATTTATGGGTTTTGCTAGCTTTTTCTATTACCTCATATTGTTTGTACATGAAAACAAATCTGTATTCTTCGTCCCTAGCTTATGAGTCCCTATTTTATAAAATTATTAAATAACATAATTAAATAAAATTAAAAGCAACCCGCCAGCTTTGAACTTCAACTCGAACGCCCCTCGAGTTCTTCATTCCACGGGCCAAACTCTAAGATATTTGTTGAATTGTGACTCAAATTCCATTGAGTATGGATGGTTTGGTTAAAGGGACCTTGAAAAAGTCTAAAAGATGGACCGAGAAGTAAAATTAGGCGCATTCCCACTTGAGCATCAAGGAGGAAGAATCAACAAGGATGAGGCGCCTAAGTGCCATGCAAGCAGTACCTAAGCGTTGTCTTGCCGCTCGCTGACCGCCAGCCTAGGTGCTCGAGCGATAGTGGTATTTGGCCTAGGCCTGTTTCGCGTTTTGACATGTTTTAAGCAGTTCGTTTCATCTATAACACTTTTGTCAGGGATCTTTATTTACTCTTCAAGTTGTAGCATCTTCATAGTATTGTGAAAACATTAAATTTTGCTGGAAGCATCAAATTTTGTAACAACGTTCATTATTAATTATAGCGAATACTCCTACTTTATATGTGTTCTCTCGTTTTAGATTTCCACGTAAATCTTTACGTTCTTGATTGTTTGATTTATTTCATCTTACACATATATCTTGCTTTATTAATAACAATGTCCCTTTGGTTCTTTGTTGTGCGGGCAAACTCCAATCTCATATTGAATGATTCCATGTATCTAATAATCAAAGTGCAAAGGTGGAATGAAGCTTGATTGCAAGATCCAGCCGTCGAGCAAGAATTGCATCGAAAACCCTAGAATGTTTTTAACTTCGCAATTTAGCCCCCAATGGGGTCTTTTTCTGAAGAACAATCAAATATAGTGTCCCCTAGAGACATGAAGAACATTTTCTGTGCTTGCGCATTTCAGGTCTGTAAATAGCGTGTGAAGGCGTGAAATGAATGCTACCAACTCCAAATTCTAAATAAATGCTTTGTCTTTTTATTTGGGTAATATTATTGACAAGTTCTTATGTTCATATCAAACATGCTACTAAGGTAAACATATGAAATTCCCACGCCTAATTAAAATTAAGGTATCTTTTGATAGTATCTAATATGAGTGAACACATTTTGATTTGAATGATTTTTGAACTATTTTCAAATCAAATAATTTTAACGGTTGAAAAATTTCCAAACTAAATTACACCATTTCATTTTGCAAATCAAACCAAATCAAGTTTTACAATTTGATTTGAAGATTTTAACTATATAAAATAACATCTTTCGGAAAATTGCTAAAATAAATTAAAATAATAATAATAAAAATAAAATAAAATAAATATATAGATTTTAAATTTCATTCTAACACTTATATTGAAACATTCTAAACATAAGCATTACCTTACTAATATAATTGTTTTAATAATATTAAAATCAGTAAATTAAATAGAAGAACTTGACTAATAAAGATTCAAGTGCGATTAGGACCGCGGAGTCATCCACTATTTTTTTTTTTTCCAAAGTTGGACTGAGATGTAAAAGAAAATTCTACATAAATATTTTTTTCATATACAAAATAAATTTTTGAAAGAAAAAAAATAATAGGGCCCATACGAGGCTACAAGCCACCGCTAAATCCGCTCTTGAGTGCATCCAAGAATGAAAGGTCGAGGACTTAGATTAGACAACCTTATAAAAGACTTACTCTTTAAGTTTTGTATTTGACGTAAATTTTGATTGTGATATTTTCTAAGACGAGTTATTCGTGTCAACATGGTGATTGAAGAGGTAAGAGTATACCATTAAAAAAACAAGAAGTTGATAATTTCAAAGAAATGTAGACAATAAATAGATGGCTAAATTAGCAAAAAGCCAAAACTAAGAAATAAAATTTCATTTTTCTTTAATCGTACTATAATAGTGCTCCAGTATGCTTTTTCTTCCGAATTGACTCCTTTTTAATTAATCAAAATCGACCATTGCCTGGCGCGCGCGCGCTCTCTCTCTCTCTCTCTCTCTACACATCATTGGCGGAATCCAACCCATAATTTAACCCATTTTGATACCCCCATCGAAATCCGCGACCTGCCTCCGGTTGTGACTTGACCAACTCAAGCCTAAGGTCGTGTTTGGAAGCTTTCTACTTTCTTTCAAAGACAAATATTTTAGCCCCTTGAGACATATTTGGACCGAAGTAAATAAAAAGAATTGGTTTTTTATTTTTAAAATTAATTCTTTTTAATACTCCCAAATTTCCTCTAATATTTGGTATTTTGCTTTTTCCTCCTAACACACTGAAGAGCATTTTGATCTACCAATTCTTAAAAGCAATATATAAAAAATTTGTCATATCACTTTTAGTCCATGTTTGGGTCCATTTTTATAACTCATTTTAATCGGACAATGATGAGATCCTCGAATTATATTAATTTTTCAATAGTATATTTTATCAATTATATCAAAATCTTAATTTTAGCAAAACTGAACATAGAGTAGGGACTTTGCCCCTGTTTGAGCCTCTTTTTTTTTTTTTAATTCATTTTAAATTTCACATTCACATAAAATAATTTTATACTTAAATTCAAAAATTTTTCCTTATTTTTTTACCACATATTCTCTAAAAAAAAATTACTATTTCAAAGTATATTTTTCCCAAAAAAGGGCTTTATTTGTGTCAAAATTAGGGTTGAATATGGTCCCGTTTGGTTTGATTATAAATTTTCAGATATTTATGGCATGTTTGATCCTGATTATTCAAAAATTCACTTTTTCTCAAATTTATTTCAACTACACATTCACACACTAAAATATTTTGTACGTAAACTCAAAATTTTATCATAATTTTTAATCACACATTTCTAAAGTTCACCATTACAAAATTCATTTTCACATATAATGAGGTTCAAACATAGGCTTAGTAATTGGAATCGTTGAGTCCAAATTTAATTATGGAATCGTTTGGTTTCAGTTTGGTTCCATCTAATGCCTGTGTTTCATACAATAATTAATTTTTTTTTTATATTTACAACAATGCTATACTAATGCAACAATGATATTTTCAATCTTAACTTTTTACAAAATAATGTAGTCAAATTCCCGTGATATATTTTGCGTCTCTCTTTATTAAGTTCTTCATAAATTTAACTGTTAAAATCATATAAAGAGAAAGATAGTGAGCTCACAATAATGAAGAGACGCGTATTCAAGTTTTCAATTGGATTTCTCCAAAACAACGAAAACGGTACTACAATAAAATAAAACATTTGGGTAAAATTTAGAAATTAAATTGAAGTTGATTGGAAATTAGAAATACGAAAATCATATTTTGAGTTTGAGCTAAATTATTTTAAAAATAAATTGACTTATTTAAGATAAAAAATTAGGGAGATTCGATTCTTGGTTTAAAATCGAATCAAACCCCGTTGGTTATTGATTTGGATATTCGTTTGAATATTTAACTTAAGAAGAACTACTCGATTTGATACAGTTAGATTCGAGTTCAGTTTGATCTGATTCAATTCGGGAGTTCATGCAATTTACAACATAATTACACCATTATTTATGCGAATTGCCGTTTAATAAATGTAAATTTAATTGACTTGAAACAAATGAGTTGTTGAATACCGATTTAATATAAAATGAGAATTTATATATATATGTGCAATAATACGACTAAGAGCAAAAAACTGGTTGCAACTTATTTTTCTTTGACAGGTTACCGTTACAGGAGGTTGAACTAATGCAATTTCCTTGGATACAAAATATTTTTTAGTTCCAATTTGAGTAGGAAAATGATTTTGAAAAATATTGATTTTTTTTTAAATGTGTGATTAAAAAATAGGAAAAAATTTAGGATTTACATGAAATGTATTTTATTATGAGAATGTACAGTTAAAAATGAATTTGAGATTTTTTTTAAAAATAATAGTAAACAAACAAATGTTAAATCGCCTTATTCATTAAAGAAAATAAATAACTGAAAAATGTCATTTGTACGCTCATTCCTTGACATGATTGTTGACACTTGTAACTTGAAATTGTCAGTGTTAGAAAGTCAAGTAAGAATAAGACTACTTGTACACTCAAATGTGTACACTTTGGTTGACACTTCTTACGTATCAAAAATCTAACTGTTGATTGAAAAATGTGTTTTTAAAATTAATGTGTTCAAATTTGTCAACACATGAGAGTAAATCATGATGTAAACCAAAGTGTATATATAACATAGCTCATTAAGTAACTAGAGTAAAGAAAAAGTGGCCATAATAAAAGGAAAAGATGGCATCCAAACGCTCCCTAGCTCCTACCGGCCAAAAGCCCACTTTCAAATATCCTCTGAATTTGACTGGCATTTGCATTTCATTTCGCGTAAATTTCAACATCATTTACGTTTGTATTTGCATTTCATCTACATTTCAGTTGAATTTCAAACCGTTCCTCCATCTCTCTAGTACACACACACTTGACCCTCTCTCCCTGCAGCACAAAACAAGGCCCATCTTTCGCTGTCTCTCGATTTTTTCTTCTCACTCCTATACATACATACATACATACATACGCACGCTTCCCCTATATCTCCGTCAGGGTACCTGAAATTTTTTTTCTTCTCTCTTTCTTATATTTATTGTTATCTGTATGATGATGATATCTTCAGTGGGAACTCCATTTGTTACAAACTTATGATTTTTATTTTCTTCATAAAATTCAAACCCAAGATCGATAATTGTCTGACCCATTTACAGATCTTGTAAAAAATCTTCTTTCGGATCATCGGTAAGTTTTATTTAATGGGCAGCTTTTCTTACTTCGCTTGGGTTTACTTTAATTTTCAGTCGGAATATCTGAGTGAAAGAAATGATTATTTTAATATATAAATCCGATTTATCCATTAACTTGTGAACTGATATATGCTACTAGACTTGTAACGGTACAGTTATATCGCGGTTTCATCTTGATCTTGTAGATCTGTACTTTGTATGATTCATGACGAATATAAACATAGGACTCGCGAATGTTTCTTTGTGTTTATGTGCATATGTAACTTTGCTTTTAAAATTTTGATCTTTTTGAGATGTGTAATTAATTAGTACTAGAAATATGATTTTTTTTTCTATTTCTTAGTTGTTTTTGCGGAAGATTTTGTGTTTGACAATGATTTTCATCCCTAAATTTGTTCTACGAAGTCGTTGTCTAGCTGATGCAATAATTGGCCCGAGAAGTATTTAATTCCTTTGGGAAAGTTGGGGTATACGACTTTTTTAACCATGTACGAGCAAAAAATATTTGAAGCCTTGTGTTATTGGATTAATTTTATTGGTTGAACAAGTTGTTTGAATTTTGTTTTGATCTCAAGGTTTTGAAGTTTATGACTAAACTAATGGTCTGTTTGCAATCATTATGCCGGAATTGTTGATTCTTGGTGTAGAATGAGCTTTTGATTTGTTATTATTCAATATTTACTCTTTAGTCTCAAGATATACCTTTTAAATGAATTTTAACATCTTCAGAGCTTCGTGAGAATTAATGAATCATTATAAGAGTTTCTTTTCCAAGATTACTGTTTTAATTTCTTATTTTCAGTTAGATAAATAATGCTCTTGGTCTAAACAACGCTGTTCTTGATTGACTGCAGCTGATTGAAGTATGTGCAGTGGCCCAGAGCAATCAAATACAAGTTCAACTACTACGCAATCCACCATGGCTACCAAATCAAATAACATGAAGGAAACAAGTAATTTAGCTGTGGAGACTGAAGATTCTTTTTCTAGTCTACTTGAATTTGCTGCCAACAATGATGTGGAGCAATTCAAGAGATCCATTGAGCTTAATTTGTCTGCAGTTGATGAGGTTGGTATTTGGTACCTTCGCAAGAAGGGTTCAAAGAATATAACACCTGAGGAAAGAACCCCCTTGATGGTTGCTGCTACCTATGGTAGTGTTGATGTTTTGAAACTGATGGTTGCTCTGCCGGAGGTTGATTTGAATAGAATATGTGGTAGAGACAATTGTACTGCCCTTCATTGTGCTGCCTCTGGTGGATCTATCCTTGCCTTTGATGCCATCAAGCTGCTACTGTCCGCTGGCGCAGATCCAAATATTGAAGACGCTAACCGTCATCGCCCAGTTGATGTGATTGTTGTTCCTCCTAAACTTCTGGGTGTTAAAGCTGCTCTTGAAGAACTGCTTGTGAACAATATTTCTGATGGATCAGTAGGCGAGTACAATTTAAGGGTATCAATATCTAACTCCACTGCTTCACCTGTTCTATCTTCTTCCCCAGAAAGTAGATCTCCAGGTTCACCATCAGATTCAGCATCTTCTCCTATGGCTTCTAAGGCAAATGATGTCCCTGCTAAATCTACGTCAGAGAAAAAACAATACCCGGTGGATCCATCTCTTCCCGATATCAAGAATAGCATTTTCTCAACTGATGAGTTTCGGATGTTTTCATTCAAAGTCAGGCCTTGTTCAAGGGCCTACTCTCATGATTGGACTGAGTGTCCATTTGTTCACCCGGGAGAGAATGCTCGCAGAAGAGACCCACGAAAGTACCATTACAGCTGTGTCCCTTGTCCTGATTTTCGTAAGGGTGCCTGTAGGCGAGGGGATATGTGTGAGTATGCTCATGGCGTGTTTGAGTGCTGGCTACACCCGGCTCAGTATCGGACGAGACTGTGCAAGGATGGTACAAGCTGTGCTAGACAAGTGTGTTTCTTTGCACACACCCCGGAGGAGCTTCGACCCCTCTATGTTTCTACTGGATCTGGTGTTCCTTCGCCAAGGTCAGCTGCCTCTGCAGCTAGCGTCATGGACATGGCTGCAGCCTTGAGCCTTTTACCTGGGTCACCTTCTTCACACACTGTCATGTCTCCTGCATACAAACAACCCATGTCGCCAACTGCGAATGGGATGTCTCATTCGGCTGCAGCTTGGCCTCAACCAAATGTCCCGACCCTTCATCTCCCTGCTAGCAACACCCAATCCAGCCGTCTCAGATCTTCTCTTAGTGCCCGAGACATTCTACCTGAGGATTTGAACATGTTGCAGGAATTTAATGCTCAGCAACTTGTTTCGAATGACATGGCTTGTTTTTCACAGCCACATCCTAATTCTGGTGCTTTGAATCATTCTGGTTGGTCGAATACGCTAACTCCTTCCAATCTTGAGGAGCTATTTTCTGCAGAGATCACATCGTCGCCTGGATATTCTGATCAGGCAATGGCTTCTGGTGTATTTTCTCCTAAGCACAAATCTGCGGTTCTCAATCAGTTTCAGCAGCAACAGAACGTGCTTTCACCAATCAATACTAACATATTTTCCCCTAGAAATGTTGAACACTCTTTGTTGCAGGCTTCCTTTGGTGTCTCATCTCCAAGGATGTCGTCACCAAGAAGTGTGGAACCCTCATCACCAATGAGTGCCAATTTTTCAACCTTTGCTCAACGAGAGAAGCAGCAGCAGCTGCGTATCCTCAGTTCTCGGGATCTTGGATCCAACCGTGCCTCCATTGTTGGGTCTCCTGTAAATTCCTGGACCAATAAGTGGGGGGGAGCCCCCAACGGTAAAATTGATTGGTCTGTTAATGGAGGTGATCATGCTCATTTGAAAAGACCAACTTCTGTTGAACCCAATAACGAGGGAGAGGAGCCTGATCTGTCGTGGGTACAATCTCTTGTCAAAGAATCACCACCTGAGATGATGGAGAAGTTTACAGCTCCTATTTCTGGTGCTGCCCCATCCGGTGAGGGTTCAAAATTGAGTTCTCAAATTGATTCAATTGATCAGTCAGTTTTAGGAGCTTGGCTCGAGCAGATGCAACTTGATCAGCTCAGAGTCTAGTAATTGAAACATGAATTCATTTCAATTAGACAAACAAGACTTCTAGGAAGTATATATTCTTTTGGTCGCTTATTTTTGCTGGCGGGATACCTTGGAAAGAGGAGTATTTGAGGCAATGCTGGAGTTTGGAAGTTCGTGGTTTCAATTCTAAGCTAAAATATTTTTTTGATAATAATATTCAACTTCAATCATTTGTTGATTAATACGGCTGGAGTTTTCATTTGTTACTTGCGCTGTACTGAAAAAAAACGACTCTCATGGGAGATGTTCTAATTGTATTTCATATATTTAAGATTGTTATTTAAATTCTCTATTCCGAATGTTCCATTCTACTGAAACTGTAACACTTAAGACCTAGGTAACATGTTGAAACTGGGCAGGATTGTAACGCTTTAGGTAACATATGTTGAGGCCTATCACCTCACGCTGCACTGGCTCGAGGATAAGAGTGTCATAAAAGGTTTAGTTTATCTTCGTTGAATATCAAATTGATTTTTAATTGAGATGTTTGAAACTCGTTTGAAAGTGGAAAGTAGAAGTCTTTGCTTTGAGTGAAAGTCATTAGATTGTTCGATCCTAAACCTAGCCTCGTAAGTCCGGGAAAACCACTGGTACAGGGTTTTTTCTATCAGAATGTTCACAGGTGTTGCGTTGTTAGCACGTAATTGGTAGTTTTTCTCTTATTTTTGGGCCAACGGTCAATGAAATGTTGACGTGTGCACCTGTAAACCGCCTATGAAACTCTCCGTGCACCTGTAAACCGCCTATGAAACTCTCCGTTTACACGTAGAATTGTCTGTCCCGTAAGTTATCAGTATGTTGGGTTATTATGCAGTACCGTACAGAGTCTTGATAAGATTTTATCATCTATTGCTAGCCATTTATGTGTGTCCTATATTTGGGACAAAATCTAAGGGAAGAAATACAATAAAATTGGTGGGTTCCATTTTGGGATGTGATTTGTTTATCAGATAAGGAAAATTAGATGTGATGGGATAGAGACCTGGACGGTGGGTGGGAGTTGTATCATCTTCTTTGACATGAACCACTGATGAAGCGTGTGAGTGGTTAGCGCTTTTATTGTATTTAACTACACGACATAGTTTTTGACGGAGTCCTTGGTTTTGATAGTGATCTGTGGGGTCGAGAAATGCGACTTTATTGTGGGTTCTGCACTCAAAATGAATTAGGTATATATATTCAAAGAAAAATCAACGTCAAGGGATGTGGCGGCATTGCCCCTTGGAAGAAAGGACAAGTTCAAGAGTTTGGTATGGATCATACCTATGAAAAAATAAAGAAAATTGAGGTTTTATTTTATTTTAGAATGTTTATTTACTGTATTTTTAAATTTTCAATTTATATTCTTTGATGAACGTTTGATAGTCAATATGGACATAATTGTAAAATAATTGAAATATCCATTTTGTCACGATACACGTTTTGATCATTTTCTAAAGACATCTATAAATGATTTCGTTGCTTATTTTTCCATTTCTTTACTTGTAGCTTTAATTTTTCTCTCCTTTTGTCTTTTTATACCTGTATACCAACTTAACGACGACTCTTCTATGTTAATATTGTGGAATTCATATGAACAATTATATGAACAAGAATTCCAAAATCTTAAATTTCATGATTTTCAAGAACATATAGAGGATGAACAATGCACCTTAGTACACGACGGAATCTAATTGCATTTGCATATTTCCAATCTCTACACACACTTATAATTGTTTTTTCTCTCTATTTGACTCTCACATATAGCATAAATAATTTGGAGGTAGATGCTCTTTTACAGGTAGAGTCGTAGAGAGGACCAATTTCCGAGTTGAACAATGATTTATTTCTCATTTCCTGAATGGAAACAAACTTATTCAAGAATTTAAGGTTTACCCATAAGACATAAGTCTCATTTCTTCCACCATTTTATAAATACAACTTTTTTTTTTTTCCATAAATATGTAACGACCAATTAGTCTATTGAAAGCAAAATAAATTGTATACCACTCTCTCTTCCTTAGCATTACTTCTTATTGAAAGCAAAATAAATTTAAGGTAGGGTCATTTTTTTTTTTTGGGAAAAACATTGTTTTGAACAGTGAACTTTTTGAAAATAGATGGTTAAGGAGTAAGAAATTTTTTTTTGGATTTACGTATATATTATTTTATTGTATGCATATGTGATTGAAAATAAGTATGTAGAAAAAAAACGCTCACTCCCTCTCTCTTTTCAGCGTGTTGTCCAATAGTAGGTTTGAAAATTAAACCTTACTCTTCCGATAGTTTTGAGACTGAACTTTAATCGTGTTGGTATGCAACAACCGTGACTTGCACGAACTAAGCTCTAATTTGGCAGTGCAGCTCAATGTTCCTCAATTGGTTCCTAATCATCTGCTCTGGACATGATGAAACTAGCTGAAATTTTTTCTTTGAACATGTCGGCAATTGTATCAAAGTTCCCTACAAGTGAATATCTATGTGTCCCCATTCATCAAATCTAAAAGGATCGCATGTTCTATCAAGAACCAAACTCTTCCATTGCATCAAGAGATACCACACCTTTTGAGAGCTAATAATGGATAATTCCAGCTATTGCATTTGACTTACGTCCTGCACCATTATTCGATTGCACTATCATTCGATTGCAACTTGAGAAATTCATTTTGTGCATTTATACTGTTTTGAAATTTGAATTTGATACCACTTGTTGGAATTGAAGTGCCATCCTAAAAAGGTTTATCCATTACAAATGGTAGACTATTTTTGCTGAAAAATGCGTTATTTATATAATATTTAACCTTTATGAAACTTTATTTGCAATTGGAAATGTTTGATCGCTCAACTCCATATCATTGAACCCATATAGTTTTCAAGTATGTTTAATCTTCTTAACATTATCAAGAGCCTAATATGTTATTAAACACGACTTAAAACTGCAGATTTGGGACGGGTCTAGTTTGGAATGAGCTCTTGGGTAGATCAACTCGTTTGAAGAAGTGGCCTCACTGGCCTTAGCCGATCCTATCCGATCCGATCCGATCCGATCCGATTTCATTGATATTTATGTTTAATTTTTTTTTCCCTAGAAAATCAAGTGTAAACAAAAAGAAGTTTGCAAAACTTGGTGGGACTAATAGCCTACTTAGTGTGGCACAGCCAACTAATGGAACATTGTTACGGAACACCTACTTTTTAACATGTGAAGATTTTGAAACTACTATTATGATCAATGAATAGTTAAGATTCGAGCCTTATATGAGCTTAGGATGGCAAGAGGCGAGTCGACCATTCTCACCGTATTCCCATTGAGTATTTTTGTTACCTTGCTCAATCCGTATGCCCCTTTAAAGCGGGACAGAACGGGTTCGGGGTGGTATTAGGGCAGGACCCATTTATTTTTTCTTTTTAATTTTTATTTATTTTATTTTTATTTATTTTATGTCTTTAGTTAGTAAATATTATTATTTTTTTACCAATTTGTTAGAAACAACTTATGTTTTCTTTAAAAATATAATAAATTCATTATTTTTGTTTAATAAAAAACTTAGATTTGAATTTAACTTTAAACGGGACGGGTAACGGGGCGGGGACTATGATTCCCGTACCCACCTCGTACCTGCTTCAGGGCAATGACCCTCGCCCCATTTGGGGCGAGGCCCCACGAGTTTTGAGTTGAACGAATTTTTTTGCCATTTCTATATGAGCTGATACAAATAACATAAATAGTTATGAATTTTTATATTTATGTAGATAGATATTTGTACATATTTAATTTTTTTTTTTTTTTAACAAATTCATTGCTTGTTGGTAAAACTTTTGTTAGTTAAAAAGTTGATCAAACTTTATTTTCAAACCACACACTTAATTGGACATACAAATTTTATCAACTTATATCAACATTTCAGTATTTTTTGAGTTTTCCTCTACACAAGTATTTTTAGAGAAACTATAATGAATTATAATACTAGTTATGTGGTTATTGAAAACTTATGTATAACTTGTCGCTTTGGCCGAGTGGTTAAGGCGTGTGCCTGCTAAGTACATGGGGTTTCCCCGCGAGAGTTCGAATCTCTCAGGCGACGTTTATTGTTTTGTACCAATGTTTTGTGCTAAAAAAGGGTTAAACGTTATTTTAAGGAGAAATTGCAGTAATATTTTTTGCAATTTTTAACCTTTTTATTGTCAACCATTTAATTAGTACACAGAAATAGTCCTCATCGTCCTACTTTACAATTTTTTATTTTTTGCATTCTTATCGTCAATATTCCATTAAGCAGTAGCACACATAATTTTTTATAATAACTTCTGTCCAAAAAACCATTAGGAGGGCATTAAAGACTTATTTGCCCTTAAATAATTAAACAACAAATATTATAGTAAGTTTAAATATTCGTCCTCATTCCACTATTCTGGCAAAAACCATCATTAGGAACTAGACGTGCTAATTAATAAAAAATTGAGAACAAGAATGCGGCAAGAAAAATACGAGGACATAATTTCGATAATAAGCAAAGATTGAGAACATTTACTACAATTTATAAATGGTGTAATAAATAAACTATTAGAAGAGATGAAATGACAAAATTAACAAAAAAGTAAAACATAACAAAAAGACTGATTTTCCTCATCCAACCCAAAACCACACTAGTTGTACAGCCCTTTGTACTAGCATTGTCGGATCTCTTACAATGCCAATCTCCGTCAAAATTGGAGCCCCCATTAAATTTGCAATTCCTTTCTCATTCTTCAATGGTCCATTTTCAATATGATTCACATTCAAACCCTTATTCTTCAGCTCCTCATCGTATATTGGCAACTTAGAGTCTATAATTGTGTTTTCTTAAACTCGTCCATGCTCAGCTCGCCCGTAAATGGATCAGAACTGTTCTGAAGTGATGTTGCACCCAAAAACCGCTATGCTTTTGAACTTTTTTTTTTTTGTAACCAATTTGAGCTCGTTCATATTATGTTCATGATCCCAAGTTTTTAAATGAGTTATATATGTTATTGGTTGTAGATGGAGTTATATTAGAAGGAGGTTAATACATTTAGCATGTTATGCATGTATGCATTCATGTTATGTGATTCCTTTATTTATTTATTTTATTTATATTTTTGTCTAACAAAAGAATTTTAGCTCACGGACCTCTGGACTAGTTACATTTTCAGGTTGTAGTCTACATTAATTGGAGGTTAGGTCAATTTTCCCCTTCTTAGTTTTGTATTTCTATTTAGGGCAACTTACAAAAATACCCTTTAAATTAGAGATTTTTTGAAAAATTATATGAAAAGTTTTTTGAAAGTAAAAAAATATTGTGTAAAGTTAAGTGTCACTTTTGCATTAAAAAGTGACATTATGACAAAGTAATAAAAAAGTAACACTTTTTTGTCACTTTTTAAAAAATGACACTTCATTAAAACAGTGTCATTGGTTTTAATTAAAAGTGATGTATGTCACTTTTTAATATTACAAATGGGTGACAAACAATTAAAAAAGTGACAAAAATTAGAAAATTGACAAAATCTCAAAAAAGTGACACACTCCAAAATCTCACATTGATAATTTGGGTTTAATTAATATAGGAATTTGTAACGTCTTCATTTGTTATGGAAGTAAATGGGAACAAGAAAACGAATATAAAAGTGACAAAATGATTGAAATTGTTGTCCATTAAAATGCACAAACGTTGTTTGTTAAAACATAAATGTCACTTTTTTATGAAGATAAAAAACGACAAATATTAAAAAAAAAAGTGACAAAAACTCAAAAAGGCGACAATCTTAAAAAAGGTGTCAGAAAGTGAAAAAATGATAAATATTAAATAAAGAGAATTTATTAACTAGCATATAAACTTGAATTTGAAAGATATTCAATAAAGTCACAAATACACGTCCACACGAGAATAGAAAAGTTAGTCTAGTTTGAAAATTGCAACAAAAAACAGTACCACCTCTTCTAGTTACATTTTGATTATATCCTTGAGCACATTCGTGAATACGAACATTATGTATGCAGTTCAATATGGTATCGTTATAACATGTACTTCTGTATGCTGATGATGTTCAAGAAAATACTAAAAATGAAAAGAACTTCAATAAGAACACTCAAAACAAGAAAAAAAAGCAAAACAAATGCCAAAAGGAGATGCAAATAAGTTGAATGTCCGCCTACTTATTAAACACCAAAACTCCTTAATTTAATTAAGAGGGAAAAGAAAGACAAATATCAGCAAACAAAGTACAATCTTTTGTCCTTAATCATCAAACAAAAAATGCATTATTCAGTAAATGATAATAAGATTCGAACACCGAAATTAACCACATCAATGAATATCAAAACTCTAGCTGCTTATCTACTCAAAGCAGGAGGCATATGTATCACGTACAAAATTACAGAGCTTTCAAAGTAAGATCGCTCAAGGGTGGGAATTTTATTGAAAGCATGAACACTAAGCAAACCTAAGAATGTATAAAATAGGCGTAATACACGTAAAGACAGAATTAACTCGTACTTTTAAAGAACTTTGCCTAATGGATAGTAAGAGAAGTTGGACTTCAGAAGTTAAATGAACTATAAAATGTGAACTCTAAGAGATTAAAGAAACATATTAGATATCATTTTTAATTTTATGTAACAACTTAGTCCATCTAAAAATTGCACGTGGAATATAAAGAAGTTAGAATGCATGCTTTTTCTCTTTTTAATTTGTATTTTGGCAAAATGTAAACTCTATGTTTAAATTTACCATTGCATGACCAGTCGGCATAATAGGAGTAAGAGCAAGAAATATGAACATATTTCGTGTACCATTCTTTTTGTATGTATTTGAGTGGCTTGATTTGTACTTCAAATGAAAAAAACAAGTAACCTGCATCCAGTAGCAAAAATTAAGGGGTTATCTATTTGTGTTTCTGTTTTGTGTTTTGAGTTTTGAATTTATTTTGAGTTTTGTGTTTTGAGTATCCATTTTGAGATTGTTGAAAGTGTGTTTTTTTTTACATTTTGAAAAATTGTTTTGAAAACATCAAAAACGCGTTTTTTTCTGTTTTGTGTTTTGAGTTTTGAATTCATTTTGAGTTTTGTGTTTTGAGTGTCCATTTTGAAATTGTTGAAAATGTGTTCTTTTTGACATTTTGAAAAATTGTTTTGAAAATACCAAAAACGCGTTTTGAAAATTTTGACTTGATTATAATTGAAAACACACAAAACGACAAATTTCTAACTTGTTTTCAAAAACGCGTTTTCGAAAATGGAAAAGAGAACGCGTTTTCGTTGTTTTGAAAAATCGAAAACAAAAAATGACTTGAAAACGGTAAAGAGAACAGACTCTTAGTTTTGGAAAACCTAGGAATTCAAAAAATAAAACTTGGAAGGGGAATGACGGGCGGGGAGGAGGCTTTGGGAAGAACATATAGAAAAATAGCACTAGGCTGGCGGCAAAGAAAGGTTATAACTTCCAGTATCAAAAATCACAGCAAATTTCTGTGGCGGTGTTCCAATACCAATAGTTCTTTAGAGGAATAATATCAGTATCTGAATCTCCAACATGATCACAAAGATTAAAATTTCTTACAAAATCACCCTGATTTGAATCGATGCTATCACCAAACCGGCTACTCTGATTTTATTCTCTCTTCTTTAGTCCAGGAATAAAAAAAAATTTAGTCTCTGAAAGAGGAAGTATAGCGTACAAGTATAGATAACATTTATTTCAACAAACAAGGAAAAGAACCCACGGTGGAGGGATGTAATTTTTGCATCGCATCGGTCTGATTGCAAAACATTTTTTTGCATTATTTGGTGGTAGATGAATGTGATATGGTCACATGTTGGAGAATTTTGATAATTCGCGAAATTTATCATAAACGACATAAAGATTATATTCCAAAACAACATGTTCCGTGGCATAATCTATGGAATAAGTACTCGAATTGACATAGCCCCGTGCCATTTGGAAAACACCAGTGCCACCGACAATGGCCATTTCACGATATTGATCCGAAATGGAATTTCTTCCCACCAAACATAGTGTGCTCCCACTGTATATACCCGACGTGAATACCACATTAAGGTTCATAATCGGTGCCGATTCCTCGAAGTTCGCGAAAGTAACGAGGCCCTGACGCCGTCCCAGTTTTGTTGAATTGGAATCGGGCTCAGCTGTTATTAGGTCATCCGCGACTCTAACTAGGCCAAACGATGTGGGGGAAGTGGAAGTGATTTCAGCTCTTGCCACCTCCCAAACAGATTGATTGGGGCCACCTAGTAAGTCTTGAACATAAAAATGAAGTTTAGTTATTTTACGGGCATTGGCAAAAGCCACCAACATGGCTATGATTAATGCACAAAGCATTGAAATTATGCTGACCTTTCCCATGCTAACTTTCATTCTCTCTCAGTAAGCAAATTGTTGTATATCAAAAGCCCAATATATAGCTGCTGAGGAAAAAACAAAAAATGTGGAAAAGGACGGATTTGGAGCTACTGCAAAAATCTTTGGGGTATGCATGTTGGCAAGTGTTTCTTATGAGATCAAAACTTTAAATATCCATTGGCAACCACTACTTTCAGAATATAGATTTTAGAAGGAGAAATTTCACTGTACTCACTATTTTGTTTTCCATACATACTGCACACGTGCAAGATTTTCATTTATGTCTCGTCCAAGATTTCTGCTTAGAATATTATCCTTTTACCTTGCACTAGAAAGTAGATATTTCTTTGAGTTGGGTTTTGCCAAATTGAACTGAACATAGAGAATAATTAATTAGACAATTTATTAATTAATAGAATAATTATGCTATTTATAAAATCATTATTGACAATAATGGTCGACAATGTTGTTGTTGTCAAAATTCGGGTCATTAATTTAAAAAATAATTTATGAAATAGATGATGTGATGTTGTTTTAAGTATGAGTTGTTAACAAAGACTGTCAAACTACATTGTACATATAACGTGATTTTTAAGAGAAAACACAAGTTTTGATAGATTTAAGAAATTAAATCCTAAAACTTATTCTAGGTTGCCTTAATTTGATAAGTGTTTTTGCATCGAGTAGTACGGCTGCAGCGAGAGTTCCAAGTTTGTCTACATTTTTTTTTTTTATTAATTGAATGGACACTGATTCCCTTAACCACATAATTAAATGAGCCGTGCAATTGGGTCATGCACATATTGCCTGACTTGACCAAGAATAATTGCTGTAATTAAATAGATAAGAGTACTTTTTTAAATTGAGTAGTTCAACTGCTGCCAGAGTTTCAAGTCCAATGTCTCCGCCATCTTTCTGAATTAAATGGATTTGTTTATACTGATTGTCTTAAACCACTTTAATTTGGTAAGTGTTTTTGTATTGAGTAGTTCAACTGCAGCGAGAGTTCCAAGTCCATGTCTCCATTTTTTTTATTTTATTTTTAAATCGATGGATTTGTTTTTGCTTTTCGGCAAAACAGTTTGGAGAAAAATTTCATGTCTAACCGGTAAACCACAATAAATCTCAAGTTTATAGGTTAATCCTCTATCACTACATCACTTCTCCCCACCTAAGTAGATAATGAGTTTTCACCTAACAGATGTGATAAGAGTGTCTCTCACACACTCCACCTGTACGGTGTACAGATAAATGATTCAAATATTTAATCACATTTCCAATCGTGATTCAGATGTTACACTCCATACCTCTGGTACAAACCACAAATGTACCACTAGACATCCATACTCCACCTTACCAAAAGATACTCAACACACTTACCGCTAATACATAACAATCCACTATTCATGCAAAACACATTACACCAAGTAATCATATTGCTATCAAATTCACATATCAAAACACATTGAAATATAACATGTAACCATGCAACAAAATTAAGCAATGACACATGCAGAAATAATTACACATAGATGCACGTGCAATAGCTAAGTTTACTCTCAATAAACCTCACTAAGGTTATCACTCGACCTTATAACCACATTTGTCTCACCTCTCATTTTACCTTTCTGCTTATCCTTCTTCTTAGAACAGTCTCTCACAAAGTGTTTAGACTTACCACAACAGTAACACCAATAAGCACTGGACTTGTCCCAACCATTGCCCTTATTCTTACCACCCTCATCACTTGAGTCACAACTGTCTTGAGCTCTACTCAAACTCACATGCTTAAACTTCATTCTACTCCTTATCATATGTAACTCACCACTCTTCTTATCCTCTTTTTCAACCTTAATTTTCATATCTTTATTTGTAAAAGAATCAATGGAAATTTCAGGTGTTATTGTGTTTTGACCATACTTAATCGCATTCTTAACCTATCTATATGAATCAGGTATAAAATTAAGAAAATTAATGGCCTAATATGTTTCTAACACATTCTAATCGCAATTAATGATATCTTGAACAAGATTGTTAAAAATATCCAGATTGTCTTCAAGATCATTTAAATGATCCATTTTAAAATTGAAATTTTTTTCAAGTAAGTACAACTATTCAGAGTAGACTTAAGCAAATGTAAGTCATCCAACTTTTTTCAAAGTTCTTTTGTAGAATCAAGTTTTCCAACTTTTCTTAAAATAGTGTCAAATAGGTGTAAAATAATTGAAGTTTAAGCAAAACCATCACATTCTTCTTTTCGTGCTTCTTTTAAATTTGTAGAAAATTTGTCATTTATAACTTTTGAAACTTTTTTGTTGAACCAAAATCATCTTCATCTTTTGTGACCAAATTGAAAATTTCATTTTCCATTGAAAATTCTAACTTCATAACGTGAAAAACAGAATAATCAAAGTGCACAAGTAGATAACACAAAGTAACCCTAAGGCCGCAATGAAGGAATATCAACAAAAAAAATAGTTTCTTACGCAATGCAGTCTCACACGGTGACTAAACGACAATTAAAGCACAAAAACAATTATCAACTTGCAATAAAATTCAACAATTCAAATATGACAAATAATTTTTAAATTTCTAGCACAAGTAATGGTTATCACACACAATAACCTCAATCCTAATGTCATCTCACACGATAAATTATATCCAAATTCATATCACCTTGATGCCAATCACATCTCACTAGCCTTGGATGGTATCCATAGAAAAGTCCCTCTCTTTTTCCCAATTGCATATGAAGTCCGCTTCTTAATTATATTAAGAGTCCATTTTTCCTAGTATAAAATCATTTCTCACTCGAAACTAATTGTTGAAATAGGAATTTAACTCCTAATTAGGCCATTGTTTGATGGTCATTATTGAAGAAAAATAATATTTTGAATAGTGAATTTTGGGAGAATGTATTATTAAAAAGTAGAGAAAAGTTTTGGGTTAACGTAAAAAATATTTTATTGTGTGAATGTGTCTTTAAAAATGAGTACGCAGAAAAAAGACTTTCGAATTAAAAATGAGTATGTAAAAAATGAGCATAATTATGGGTAAAAATGAATTTTACCCCTTAAGTTACTAGAAGTGAACTTATAAGACTGAATTATTTTAAATAATCTACAAGCATATTATTTTGCTTTTGAACATCCGTAAAATCAAAAAAGCTTGAGCCTGGTTTCTGAAAACTGTCATAGTTAATGAAAACAAAACGATAAAGAGGTCGGATCCAAGAGCAAGTGTATGGACAGTATGAGTATAAAGTTATAGCTTGAGAGTCTACACTTGAATTACCTTCAAATGCCACTAAGAGTGAGCTTTTGTAGTAATAGAAGATAAGTGAGATGTGGTCTCATCTTGATGGCTGAGGTTTTCTCCTAAATGTCACTCCATCAATCCTAGGCTAACGGGCATTTAATGCTTTTGACAAAAAGCCATTCTAAAGCCTAACCCGATCTCTAAAATATAGGTCGGCAAGATGTCCTTGGGAGAAGTGATCTAAGACGATGCTTTCTATCGAATGGGAGGATGATCGGCTAGAACTTATTTATGCAGATATGGCACCTTACATCAACCTTGGAGGGCCGACCCTCTAAGGTACCTTGGATGAGATAATGCATAACCTCAGCTATGGTCCCATCTCGACCAGGTAGGATGGTGAGTGGAGTGTGGGCATAGTTGATTTGCTAGCTGTCTCTCATGTGAATTTCATTTTGGAGCCTTATCGAGTAAGGCGTAACAATTACAGTTACTATTCACTTATTATTCATACATTTTTTAGTTCCATAGCTCAAGTACACTAATAATCCCATTATAATGAAATTCAAATAAGCACTAGGTCTCACTATGGCTGGCTGATTGTGACCAAAATGCTTGGTTGCTAATTATTTTTTTTTTTAGAAAAATATCACATCCAAAAAAATCTATGTGAAATCCTTCAGCAACCCACCAAATTTTGGTTGCTGAAACAATCCTCCAGCAATCAAAACTTGGCCCTCAATCTCATTTAGTACTGACCAAATAAGACTGGTCACTGAAAACCCAACAAAAAAGGTAAGATTTATTCTATAAGGACTTCAACGACCAATCCATGTTTAGTTGCAGAAACAATCCTCGTGCAACCAAAAATTGGACGTTGAATCATCACTTATTACCGACCAAATCAGATTGGTCACTGAAACCATGTTTGGTTGCAAAAATATTCGTACTGAGACCAAAATTTGGACAATGAATCATCACTTTTTATTATCGACCAAATCAGATTGGTCATTGAAATCCCTACAAAAAGGGTCGAGGTTATTCTGCCAGGGGATTCAACAACCAATCCATGTTTGGTTACTGAAATAATCTCCTACGACCAAAAATTGTTCTCTGAATAATCACTTTTTACCAATCAAATCGAATTGTCATTGAAATCCTAATAAAAAAGACGGTTTATTCTTGCTAGGGGCTTCAATGACCAATACAACAAGTTTGAAAATAATTGTGGTGTGATCATTTGTTTATATTTTGATGGTACGTTGACTATGAAAACTAGTTTAAATGTGATTAATAAAACTAAACAATTTCTAAAAAAGCACTTCGAAATGAAAGATTGCAGTCTTGCTGATGTTATTCTATTAATTAAAATAGTAAAACATTTTGAAGGAATTACTTTGACCTATTCTATTTTTTTTATGACTCATGTGTCCAATCTTCATCTGACTAATCCTGAGGAGGGCAGCCTTCCCCCTGGTTCGCCACCTGAGTTAATCCGGATGGGTCACAGCTTATACACGCTTGGGCCGACATTCGGAGGTTCTTCTCCCTATGGGCCTCTGTTTTCCAACATAGATGTTGCATTCCAACTGCCGCGGGAATTCGAACATTCGATGTTATGTAGAGAACCCTCCCGCTTTACCACTACGTCATGCCCGTGGGGGCTACTTTGACCTAATCTTATTATGTGAAGAAAGTGTTAAAGTTTAAATATAATTGTGTTTATGCTAAAACACTTTATGATGTAAGCTGTCATTTGAAAAAACATTCAGATGCTAGTGTTTGTGCTTTAGAATATCCTAGAGTGATTGATAGTCTCATGTATCTCATGACATGTGCAAGACCGGATACAGCATATACAGTTGATAGACCTAGCATGTATACTAGTAATCCTAATAGTGAACATTGAGATGCTCTTATTCGAGTCTTGAGGTATTCGAGCTAAACTCTAGATTGGGAAATGAATTATACCAAATTCTCTGATGTACTTGAGGGATCTTATAATGCTAATTGGATTTCGGATACTAATAAAAGTAAATCTACTAGTGGATACATGTTTACTTTAACATGCGGTGTTGTATTTTAGATCCATAAAGCAAACCTACATTTCGAAATCTACCATAGAGTCTAAATTCATCACTTTAGATAAGGCATATGATGAGGCTAAATGGTTAAGGAATTTATTTATGAATGTTCCTTTGTGGTCTAAATCATATCTAGCTATTTTTATCCATTATGACAATCAAGCAGCTATTTCAAGAGCTTAAAATTCANATTTATGAATGTTCCTTTGTGGTCTAAATCATATCTAGCTATTTTTATCCATTATGACAATCAAGCAGCTATTTCAAGAGCTTAAAATTCATCCCACAATGGAAAGTCTAGACATATTAGTTGGATGCACAATACTCTGCGTCTGATACTTAAAGATGAGGTCATAGCTATTGACTATATGAAGTTACATGATAATATAGCTGATCCTCAAAAGATTAGCTAGAGAGCTAGTTCAGAAAATATCGAGGGGAATGGGGCTAAAGCCTATTAGAAATTAGATTACCTATAACACAAACCCAACCTTGCAACTGAAGATCCAACAGACAATGTTCAATAAAACAATATAGTAATTTGAGAGGTTCGTGAGAATTCTATATTGGATATATTCCAAACCTCTCCTATGATGTAGTAATACCAATGATAATGATTAGTGGAGAGCTAATGCTTATAATACTTTCTATAGTTGTTATTCAGTAGGGTGTTTAAATACAATGCATTGTTGATAGAAGCACATATTTGAGTGTTTACAGTGCACCTTTGATAGAAGCACATATTTGAGTGTGGAGGTGGAGACGCTTCCTATGAGAATTGAGGCTAATTCTCTGGATCATTCAAAAAAAATGAAAAAGTTTGTGAAAACTCAATTATCGTCGTAGAAAACATGTGTATGATCTATTGTCTTACTTTGTAACTATATGTTTGGAGTTCAAGACATAGTTGACTCTACAGATGACAAATTCGATAGAATATACAAAGCCAAGTTCCAAGTCGAAAGATACCTAAGTTTGCATGATTCCTTTCATATTCCAGAATAATATTTATATTTAAATCTTATCGAAATAATAGTTTTGCCCAGCAGATTTTCAACTTCAATTTTATATGAAATAAATTTTGAATAAGATTCATTCTTACTCTTAAGAAGATAAATATAACAATATCGAGAGTAATCGTCAATGAAAGTTAGAAAATATTTATTTCCACCACGAGTAACTAGTTTCATGAATAATACCATTATCAACACAAAATTGATCAAATTCACCGGTATATTCTCCTCCCCTATCAGATCTTAGAATTTTAATGGTTTTGTCTAACTGATTTTCTACTTCAGTTTTATATGAAATAAATTTTGAATAACTTTCATATTTACTCTTAAGAAGATAAATGTAATGATATCTAGAATAATAATCAATGAAAGTAATAAAATACTTAATTCTACAATGAGTAACATATCCTTATAAATCACATAAATCTGCATGTATTAGACAAAAAATTGAAGTAGTTCTATCAACTTTAGAGAATAATTTTTTTAGCATACTTAGATTCAACACATGTTTCACATTTTGTATTTGAGAAATTATCGTTCTTAGGAATGTTTCCCAAACTCATTGATTTTTGGAAAAATTGCAGCTACAATACTAAACATTTCACATTTATGCATACTTTGTCCAAATATTTCATTTGTGCCACCAGATGTATCGAACTTTTAAAAAATCGCACCTCCAATCCAAATTGACAGAAACCGTTACTTTCTCTGATAGTTGACTAAATATTAAAGGTCTGACCAATGTTGATTAATATTAAAAGGGCAAAAGGGTAACTTTACATTTTTTTTCATATAAAATAAAATAAAATAATCAAATAAAAAACATTAAAAAAAACCCTATTATCTTCCCCACCACCACACCCCTCATACCCAACCCAAAACGCCCAAAATGCCGACACCAACACACCCACCTCCGCCACCATCCTTCAGTCACCAATCTCCGACGCCACCTCTCCAAACTCCAAAGAGCCCATCTATATGAGCGCCACCACCCAAATACTTGCCATCGTCGTCTCCAATTTTTAATCTTGTTTCTCAAACCGAACTAAATTTCAACAATTGCAGTTTAAGCACAATAAGCTCATGAATTTGAATTAGAATAAATCAATCAATTTGAATGGACAAAAAATAATAATGGTTGGTGGAGATTGTTGAGGTAACTTCGACTCTTTCCAATGGTTCGAATCTGTTTACTGTGGTTGTTGTGGGGTTAAAAAGGAAGCCGACTTTGTGTCTAGATACAGATGTCCTACTGGAGCTTGCATCCATTCAGTGCGTAACTACGATAAAAAATTACTTCACCTAGCTTTTGAAAGCTGCAGCGAACCTAGATGCTGCTATCTGTTTGATTGATTGTTAGACTTTGTTTAAGGGTAGTAATCACTAATCATGACCAATTATACATGGCGATTGCTGCAAGTAGTTCTCGGCTGCGATACTATTATTCACCAATAACTGCGAAGGTCATTTCCCTCCGACATAGCCGAAATTTTTGGAATCAAACAAAAATTCAACAATTACAGTATAAGCATTGTAAACGCCAAGGTAAGCACAAAATTGGAAATTGGAGATGACAATGGCGCATGGGTGGGTGGTGGAAACAAAGGACGGAGGTTGGTGGCTAAAGGACGATGTGGGTGTGGTGGTGTTGGCATTTTGGTTGTTTTGGTTTTGGGTGGGGTGGGGTGGGGTGGGTGGAGAAGATAAAAGGATTTTTTTTGTTTTTGATTTAATTATTTTATTTCAGTTTTTTTATATGAGAAAAATGTAAAGTTATCATTTGCTCTTTAAAAATTCATCAACATTGGTTAGACCTTTGATATTTGGTCAACTAAAAGAGAAAGTAACGGTTTCTGTCAATTTGGATAGGAGTTACAATTTTTTTTAAATGTTTGATACCTTTGGTGGCACAAATGGAAGGTTTGGGCAAAGTTTGCATAAAGGTAAAATGTTTGGTACAAGTCTAGCATGCTGCATATCATAAGAATCCAGCAAATCAACAAATGAAATTACGTTCCTAGCGAATATTAAATAGTCTGTGATTGGACTTTGGGCTTCTTTGATTAAAATAAATTATTGAATAGTTTTTCTTCCACTGATTCTTATGGTTAGGTGAAAGCTAAGTGGTTTCTTTGCTTAATTTCCTATATGAGGCGATTGAGTTTTATTGATTTTGCCTACAATATAGTTTTCCAAACACTACATAATGGAATTGAACTGTAAGTCTGCTTCTACCAGCACTTTTCTCTAAACTCTCAGACACTACCTTTAGAAGGATTGACCTAGGGATGTTAACGAGTCGAGCCAAGCCATGAGACGAAACTCGAAGCTCGGGCACGACTCGAGTAAAAATGTTTCGGGTTTTTTTTTGTCCGAGCCGAACTTTTGCTCGACCAAAAAATTTAGGTTCCACCCGAACTTTTGGCTCGAGCCTTAGCGAGCCAGCTCTTTAAAAAAAAAAATAAAGATTTGCAACTACTGCAAGCAGCTACACTGCGTAGCTACCTTGTCAAGTTTTTAGATTTTTTAGATTTTTTTATTTTTTCTAACTTTTTTTTTAAAGTTTTTTAGGCTACTACTTTTTTTTCAGGCTCGTCAATGGCCAGTGACACAGGACGGCTGGCTCAGAATTGAGTCGACGCTCCAAAATGGGGCTCGGCTCTATGTTCACCTTTACTATAGCTATCTTTTCTTCCACTAGCATAGCAACACTGCATTTATGTGTGGGTAATTCATACTTTCATTTTTCAAAAATTTAAGAAGTAATTTATTCGGAAATAAATTACGGATCAGTAAACTGTTTCATTTTTACTGAGAAAAATCCTTTTGAAGTTTCTTAATATCTTTCTTTATTTTTATTTTTTTGCACTTTTTTCGTAAATTTAAAAGCTAAAACAATTATGTTGTAGGATTTATATGCAATATAATTTTCAAACATCTACACCAGTGGCGGACCCAGTACCAAAGTTCAGCATGGGCGGACCAACTGTTGATCCGACAGGACAAGAAACCTTCGAATGTTCTTCATCCTTCTTTATAGTAACTCTTCCTGCCACTGCTTTTGCTTTATCCCGCAAAATTTTCTAAGTGGGTTGAGAAAACTGAAGGAAAATTGATTACCAGATTCAGTACAGGGCCAAATCCTATAATATTACAATGCAACAACCACAAAATCACACTGGGACTCCAATCCAATAATCAAGAAAAAAAACTAGTTAACGTTTAACAGATTACAAAACTATATCTATTTTAATCCCAGAAGCTGCCTCATGTTCATTCTTCTCATCTTACTTGATTGGAAAAGTAGCTCTCTACCCTACTCGTGTTAATACAGAAACATTACACCCTGTAAGTTTAATACTTAAAAACGATGTTAAATGGCTTCTGGTTCAGAAATCAATGGCTAGATATCAATTTCAACCTTACATTTTTCCTAAATAGATTCTTGTAAAGCATAGCAAATCAAGAAGTAGATTACACGATTGCTAATCAAATAACAGGTTCTTATAAAAATATACAGAATTAAAAGGTCATGAGTAGAGCACACATTGTAGAAATCTCAATTCGCTGAACTCTGCATAAAATTCCACTAGCGATTAGCGAACTTGGGAATTTAGATAGTAATAACATTCCTGATCCACTCATTTATCACCAAATTTCCCATAACAACAAAACATTTCTGGATCAACAAAAAAAAAATTGGATCAAATCTTTAGTCACTAACTTCATATAAGTCGTTAATCAAAACAATATGGGAAAGGTAAATCCATGAATTTTAACTAAAGCAAAAAATGGTAGAATCATGAAGTTTCTACTAACTATACCTAATCAAATTAATTCGACTAAATTGCACAAACAACTCTTTTACGACTTACAGATGAATGAACACGGAGAAAGGCGTGAAAAGAATACCATTAGTGGATGATAGCAGCGTAATGAATCATCCAACATCACTGGCAGCAGAGCAGGGAGAACTGAGAAAGAGAAGCGGAGAACTGACCGAAGTGGCGAAGTCTTAAAGAGTGAAGGGTTGGTAATTGCTGACAAAGCTGTCAGGTAATAGGTATTATCCATCCCATGGACTGGCCAATTATTGGGCCTAATTTTTAAAAGGGTCCAACTCTCTTCAACCCGAAACAAAAGGGCTGAAAAAAAAAAAAAAAAAAGGAGCCCAAATTCAAAATTTTTATCTTCTTCTTCCATTCTTCTTCCGGCTCTGCAACTGATAAGCTCTTTGATTACTCGGCGATATTGATTCTATCAAGTACTCCGGCAGATCCAGCACGAGCGGTCGCGCCCCCTCGCCGAGTTTTGGGTCCGCAACTGATCTACACAATGGCATGAAACTATACGGCTAGCTCTACAAAAAATACTCTGTACACACTAGGCACTGCCTTAAATTTTTCACCCTTTAGTATAGTTTTCTAAATATTGCTATTTATTCTTCCTCTAGCATGGGTTATTATAGAGTAGATTACATTTTGTTTATGCTAGTTAAGAACACGTACGATCAACGCGATTTTATAATAATATTGTGATTTTTTTTTTGAATTTTAAATAATATTTATTGCGAAAATTGCACTTTTCAGGTTTTGGTTTAAGTTATCAACGAGGCGACAAGAATGTGTCGAAAATAGTGACGATTGGTTTTTGGGTTAATGTTACAAAAATAAACGAGGGCATAACCAGTAAGAAAGGAGATATATTATTCCATGTTCAGAGGTCTTGAGTTCCTATGTCACTCTATGCCTCACTCTATTCGTGGGATCGGACCCCTTTACTTTAGCCACTTGAATTGATTACTTTTTGGGATGACAGTGTAAATCACATTCGAAAAAATATGTTGATAGAAAATAATTTTTAGTAACATTCTAAATATATTACAATAGTTTGCAAAAAGGATTAAAGACTGCAACTTTCAAATTTGAGCATGAAATTGTTAATAAAAACTATAAAATATAAACGATAAATTATTCATATCTCTCATTAAAAATAATAAAATAAACTTTCTCATAGCATTTTTTTCTGGTGAACTAACTTTTACGATGACAAGGAGAAAAGAACTTCTGAGAAAAGTTAGATTTGCTAATAAAAAAGTAGTTTTAAAATTATATTTGGCAAAAAATAAACTTAAACGTAGCAATTTATCTTATTGAACTTCGCAAAACATGCACTAAAAGGAAAAATTCGAATTGGGAAATTTCATGAATGTTTTAACTTTTAGCAACATAATTTGACCGTTGGAATCTCTGTATATCATTTTTGTACGCTCCAATGGATGAACTCTAAAGTTCCTTTTTTATGTTTTTTGGGTCCTTTTTTCTCGAAACATTCGACACTCGTAATATCTCATACGTTTAAGAACTCTTCAAGGGAACCCTATATTCCATTAAACTGTATCGGGAATTTTGACTATTACTCTACTATTAAAAAAGGTAAAGATTCCACATTTTATAATTTTTGAATTTTTACCTATTATACATCACTTAGTATTTTGTAAAAAAAAAATAACCATTAGTAAAGCCAATTCACATAAGGTATAAGTTACTCAAAGTTTCATTTTTCCATTTTTACAATATATGTTAGCTACATTTTATTAAAAAAAACAATGTTTTATAGAAGTAACATGTTGTGTTACCAGTTACTTTTGAATAAAAAAACCAATGTTTTACCATAGTGGATCTTTGTTATTTTTCTCAAACAAGGCGGATTTTGGGATGGAAACAACGATTATTGGTGATTGTCTTGCCTCAAAATTCGAAACGACAATCAGGAGGAAACAAGATATCAATTAGCATTATCATTAGAAGCTAAGTGAAAGAATGGAAACAACGATTATTGGTTACTAAGTGATGTTTTTGTTGTTCGTTAGCATTATCATTAGAAGCTGCCGGAGTGAACTTATGTTTCATAATCATCGTGTAGAGATTTATGCGTAATACATTCAACATAAGAAGGCAAACAACAAATTTATCAGACTTCAGTTCCCATGGAAATACATCCGGTTTTATTTAATGCTGGTATAAGTTACAAACACATACACGAACAATATCTAGGACTAGATTTTGAAGTTCGTGACTTATTACATGTACGCAAAGTACTCCATATGTTTACAAGGCTCGGTAACCTTTGATAGAAAATGGTTACTTATTGTAATATTAACATGCAACCACTGTGATTTTAGAGTAATATCGGACTTTTAGTTTTTGTTTACGATCTTATTGAAAGTATGATGTTTATAGGGATGATTGGATGTACTTCTAAAATATTGTAGGTGCTCAATATCTTGGAGGACGGAATGGTTGATGGTTAGGGGTATGTGGAGGGGGTGGATAAGGAACTGGATGTGGTGAGGAGGGAGGTGGTGGTGGAGATCGAGGTGGAGATAGTGGTGGTGGGCGGCGAGGGGGAGGTCTACGTGGAGGTGGACGTGAAAAACGTGGAGATGGTGGTGGTGGTGGAGGTGGAGAATTTGGTGGAGGAGGTGATGGAGATCTCAATGGTGGTGGAGATTTACGAGGAGGTGGTGGGGAAAAAGGGCGAGGGGACGGTGGAGGTGGTGGTGGAGATCTAAGTGGAGGTGGTGGTGGAGGTGGAGGTGGTGGGGAAAAAGGGCGAGGGGACGGTGGAGGTGGTGGTGGAGATCTAAGTGGAGATGGTGGTGGAGGTGGAGGGGGAGGTGGTGGTGGTGGTGGAGATCTACGTGGAGGTGGAGGTGGAGGTGGAGGTGGAGGTGGAGATCTACGTAGAGGTGGTGGTGGAAAATGGAGAGGGGACGGTGGTG
>CAIGRP010094009.1:0-10828 GCA_903798385.1 Fraxinus cuspidata | reverse complement strand
GGGGGGGGGGGGGTGGGGGGGTGGAGTTGGAACAAAATTATACAGTAAAATCTATTAGTAATAAAACTACTCCACAACAAAACAAAATATTACCATTGGAAAAACAAATAAAGATTAGGGAAAAAAAGTCAAGTTAGTATTATAAACAGAACTTGGGAAAAAGAAATGCAGAGTTGGATTCCATAAGAAATTGATAAATTACTTGTGATATCATGCAAGGTAAATCATGTAAGCAATTAACTTTAGGAGAGAATAATCCCAATATCAACTGGACCAAATGGAACCGCACTCACTGCAAGGAGAATTTATTCCAGAATTGATTGCATAATTTTTGATACAAAAATCTATTTCAGGTTTCTTCCACAGTTAATGTCATCTCTGCAAGTAAAACTATCCTAAAGCCCCTTTTTGTATCGGGGAAGTTCGAATTCTACTTGCTCTTTTTAGTTTCTTCAGCATACTTGTTTATTAGGTCCTCGACATCTTTCCAGAACAGGCCCTCCACCAGAACTCCTTCCTTGGTGAACCTGAAATACAAGCAAAAGAGAGAAGACGTGAATTTTCATATATACCATAAGCCGAATATTAATTTAAGTGGGAAATAATAAGCAAGAAAGATATATTCGTGGGGTTCAGGAGAAGAGAGATTACCACTGAGTGACGCTTTTAGTAAATTCAACTGGTGGCTTTGCAGATATTGATTCGGGATCCGCACTTGCTATTATAAGCGTATACTTGTCTGAGAATCTCGGCAACTTAGAAGTGACGACTAAGCCGGTAGTGTGGAAAGATCCCTGTTGAAAGAATGTTATAGCTATTTCAGTTCTGTGTAATCAGATGCTGTGTAATTTCAATACTCATACAAAGGTCAAACATTCTCTAAAAGTAGCAGATGTAAGATGAACAATGTAACAGGAATCCATGCAAGACTCTACCCTATCATGGCAAAAGTGTGTAAAATTAGTCGGTGCTACTTCATTTTCATCACATCTTACATTTTGAAATAATGTTCATATAACCATCATTTTATGTGCAATGGTGAGACGGTACCACTTGAACACATTAGAAGAGGAAAAACCAAACAAAAGTTGGAATGGTTTGTCCAATCCAAAATTGGAATGGTCTGTTAAACCGTGGATCAGTGGAACGGAGAAAAAGGATTCATGAAGCAATGACAAATTTATTGAGAATAAGCCTTTGTTGTGGTAAATCCTTCATTCAATGTCATTAAATCATTTTTAAATCCAAACAAAATGAACAAAATACATCCCTCCCTGCCACCCCAAAATATATATTTATATATATATATATTCTTCATATCAGCCTTCATCAGCAACAACTATTCTTCATGTTTCAGTAATTTGAAGACTCAAAGACAGTTAAAAACTTGAAGAAGCGAGGGAAGATCTATGCTGTAGTAAAACTATCAAAGTGCTTTCATTTAGTCTCTCTTCCAATGTGCTCAAATGACACAAACCACAAAACTCAGTATAAGATCATTCAGAGTTAATAATTAGCAGCTTGGAGAAACAAGGGAACACTTGTGCCATAGTAAATCCTCAAAGCATCAACAATTTTAATCAAAATTGATGCTTTCTTTTAACGGCTATTTTAGTGCACTCAAAATGGTGCAAACAAGAAATGAACAATCAGCCCATTAATCACAGAACAATGAACAATATCATCATCCAAATTTCAAAATATACCAGGCAGCTCTGACTAAGGAAATGGGCCTATCAACCACGGATCTTTCTTTTTTATTTTTTCCACCCTGATTCTCAAAAAGCTTTCAACAGAGATTGAAGGCCACAAGAATTGATGCAGAGATGTGCTCCTGTTGGGGAGTTTCCATTTAAAGAGAAATGCATGGGCATTTGGGTCATTTCAAATGTATTTTTTTTTTTTTTTTTACTTATAATTTTTTTGCTTTCCTTTAAGACAGTTGTTAAAATAGGAGCATTTTGATTGTAACTGCCATAGATCAGTTCTTCACTACGATTGTAACAAAATTGCGAAAGCTTTTTGAATGCATTCTTGTGAAATAAAAACAGAATTCTGCTGAGATGCGAAGCTTTCAGCTTGTCTGTTTCAATTCTTTACAACTTCATAGGGCATTAGAATGTGAAGTAGAACAGACAATTAGAAACATACCCTCCCCACCCCATGGTCCTCCAGAATTTTTATTTTTTTGAAAGAAAAGGAAAAATAAGGTTGATACTAATTTGGTTATAAATGTTAGGTCACATTTCAAGAATATAAGAAGGGAGTCATTAACATGGGTAAAAGGGGCGAAATAGCAATTGTCTAGACCACCCGTTCCATTAAATCGCTAGTGCAGCATGTCCCAAAGAAATACATTAACGATAGTTCTAATGCAGTGCTTTCTGGGCTCTGCAATAGGACTTGCGCAAATAACTTATTTTTTATATCAGATCTAAACAAAATTGAAAAGTTAATTTTAGCATAAATTAAACAACACAGCCAATGCAACGTAAGGAATCATATATGACTATCTCAAGATTCTTTTCAAGAATTTGCATAAATGACGAACTAATAGATGGTGTTTATTTGCATAAATTTTCAAGTATGGCGTCCAATCAAGGAAAAAATAAATCTAAACTTCAATGCGAATATGTAATTCTGATTCCCATTTCAAACTTCTAATTCCATGTAAACAAGACAAAAACAAAAAATAATACAACAAAAATACTTCTGAGAAATTGCGTATCAAAACAACACTTGAGTTAGATACGGATATATCAAACAAAGAACAGATGCAATAGTCAGACAAATAGAACATCAAAATTTAACTCCATGACGTACCAACATACAAACAATCAAGTACTCAACTAACACGATCAATTAAAAATGTCTTGTACATAGATGTATGATCATCAAAATATTCCGATAAGTTACTTTAAATCAATGGTATACAAGTAAAGAACAATACAGAAATATTTGTATGCATCATCCAAGAAATTCATAGGAAAGATGAATAATGACTTACAGTTGGAGGATAGGTAAATAGAATTGCGTTCTTTTCCTTGATGTATATAATCAGCTGCAATATCCCATTGAATACAATATACGTGCTACTGTCAAAGATTAAACAAACAACATAGTCTAGACAAAATTGTTTCAAAGCAGATTCAGCAATAAATTCCCTTTCTCAAATCTCTAGTCAATTTTCGAAATCGGGTCACGAAGAAGGATATAAGATAATACATCCAATCAGGAAATATCGGTTCTCGGGAAACTTCTTGTTGTAGAATTGCGCAAAAAGTGCAATAATAATGATGATCGTCCCAATCAACAACCGAATGTTACTCATCCTAACATCTTCAGGATACCCCTTGCTCTTCACGATCTGTCAACACAAAAACCCACCAACAATCAATTAATCAAAACATAAAAAATCTAAAAATCAATGAATCATAAATTGAAAGCGAAAAACACATACATGCATATGTATGTAAAAAATTGTGTGCGGGTGTGTAGGTACTGACTGACCTCAGTGACAGATTCATCGAGGATGTGTTTGATGGAATGGTGATCCAAAAGATTTGCCTTTTTAGGGTTTTTATTAGAAGCAATTTCACCCTTCTTCGCCTCCATTTTTCTCTCGCACCTGTAGGGTTTTTGAATGACGAAAGAGTAGTCTTGTTTAACTGATGAGTGACTACAGATTAGGTTGGCGGAGCCGGCTGTATTGGGTTGGTTTAATCAAAGCAGATTCAGCAATAAATTTTAAGAAAGATCTCTTGCGAGTTACAACTTACAAAAGAGGTCAAATTGCTGTCCTTGGTTTGCTGCCCATTATTTTTTAAAAAACATAAAAATTGAATAGTATTTTTAGAAGAAAGTTTTTAAAAGATAGTGCAAAATATTTTATTTTGTGAATGTGTGGTTAAAAATGATCGTGTAGCAAAAATGATTTTAAATCAGTGGAAACCAAACAGGAGCCATGTTCACTCCAATAAATTATTGAGTGGTATCAAAAATTTTAAAATTACATAAAAATAATAAGTTCGGACACATTTTATCCTTCAGATGTCAAAATTTTATTAAAAGAACACTAAAAATACGACATCAAATCTTGACTGTCTTAAAATATCTCCAATACTCTCTAAATATAAAATACTTTTTATTTTAAAGAGCTAATACTAAAAAATAAGCACCAAGAGACTATATTTATGCACAGCACAACAACGCTCGTCGCTACTATCATTCTTCTTCTATGGCTGCTGCTTTACTTCGTTGTTGTTGCGATAGGGACGATGGGTGCCATTGCGCCACTATAACAACGATGATGTATGTGAGGTGGATTGTTCTCTTTATGTTCTTGTCGTAACTACTTAATTATTTCTCTCTTGAATTTGGGGTAGTGGGTTGATGTTGCATATGCGGTGGCCTGTACGATTATAGTGCAGTGTGATGATGGTGATGCGTTAGATTTGGGGTGGGGTGTAGGTGGTGGTGATTATGGTTTGTAAGATTTGTGGTGGTGGTGGTGGAGGGTAATTTATGATCGAAAAATAAATTGTAACTAATTAATTTGATAAATTGTGATCAATAAACAATTCATAACCAATTAATTTGATAATATATGATCGATAAATAAGTTGTGATCGATAAAAGATGTGATTTGTAATCGAGATACAAGTCACAGTCAATTAATTTGTAATCGATAAATGAGTTGTCACTTACAATATAATTTTCTAAGTAAATAAAAAACTTTTCATTTTTTTAAACCACACATTCTCCCAAAATCACTATTCTAAAATATAATTTTCCCCTCAAAATAAGGCTCAAACAAACTGTATATTCATTCAAAAGCTGCTTTTTGACACAGGAACGTGGAACGTCAAAAAACTCTATGGGAAGAGACTTCAAAATATTAGTTTACGAACCCAGATTAACCTAACTTTCATAGAAAAACTCTTTTATAAGAGGCAAAAAATCTACCAAACGAGCTCTGAAGCTCTTCTACAATAAACAGAAGTCAATCAAAAGAGCCCTTAGTAGCTTAGCATGTAAATTCTTAAGCTCGATTAACTAACTTCGATAAAAACCATACAACTAATCAATAGTGCTCTAAGATGGAAAATGAAACGTAATAAAATAGTGGTCATTTCAACAAAACATCATCAATAATTTCTAACTGAGAGAGAATCCATTCGCCATCGGGAAAAAATCAGGGTTCATTTAAAACAATTAAGAACAGATTCGGAATATTTGTACCAAATGTTATATGATCTGTGATCGACTACAACGAAGGGAAATGTCTATTCAACAACAGGGCCAGGGGCATGATGAACAGGTTAGTATACACTCCAACTACATAACATTCTATTCTTCAATTTTTAGCATTTCCATTTATTCCAATGTGAGATACCTGCTTCCCAACATCACATTAAAAGAAAACTTCTGCTCCCTTGTATCTTGCTAAGATTACCACAAGAACCAGGAAGTGATGTTATTTAGGCTTTGACTTCACGGAATCAATGGCTCCCCTTGTTAACAACCACCGAGTCCCCCGGACAAGTTCTTCCTTAACCATGAAAAGAACAGCAGCTGCGAGAACACTTTGCACAATCTTCGTCCCCATCCCCTTGTAAAAACCATAAAATCCTTCATACCTTATCATCTTCAATATAGCATCTAAGGTGCCTGCACAGCATCAAAAACAGCCTCACAATTTTTCTTCATTCGGTGCACGGGCGAAAATGCAGAATGAAGGTATCTCAAGACTTGCCAATACAAAAATTCTTGGAAGTTTTTAGAAATCTTTGTAGAAGTATAATATATCTTCTAGCTAATCAATGGATCAGATTCAAGCAAAAAAAAATAGAAAACTAGCATCATACTTCTTTGCGCTCATATATCAAAATAAATAATAGTGGACTTTTTAGACTGATGAAACCGAAGTACTATAAATATAACCATTGTATTGGCGCCTTCTGTCTCCATTAGTAACTTGTTTAGCTTGAAGTCTCGACTGCAAAAAAAAGGTAATCATATTATTTTTAAGCAGAAAATCGCAATGAGCACTTGGACCAGCAGTTTGATTGCCCACCTCATTGAGAAAATAGGCATTAAAATCTTGTTAGTTTTTCTGTAGACAGCTGACACTAATTAAAACTCGTAGTAATATTTACAGTGCACAGCTGACAGGGAAACGAAAGAAAAATGCACACCTAATAAGTACTTAATGTTAGTACCCTAACCTTAACAGCTACACCACGAGTAACTTCAGTTAGAAATGAATAAATAAATAAGAAGAGAAGTGAGTTTTACCTTGACAACAAGGAGAGGAAATAAGAAGAGAAGTGAGTTTTACCTTGACAACAAGGAGAGGATATGTAACAACCGTAGCTCCAAGTTTTGCCAAAGCTCCAAGCAAAAATATCTAGCCAAAATTTTGTTACATTAGCACAAAAATGATCGCATATCAAAAATTAGAGTAGTCTCTAACATACAGTAAGCTGAGAAACTGCCGAGAGATTACCTCCAAAGCAGTGACATCTTCGCTATCCTTTCCACTCAAAGCGCGTCGTTTCTTTAGTTTCTTCAAGAGAGTCTCATACAACATAAACTGTATTGAAGGATTGCTCACCTATGGGCAACAGGGAGGATAATCAGTAATTACCCAGCAGCAGTTGCTAGGATCAATTCTGACGTACCATGATCAATGTCGGGAAAACACCTTTCCAAAATCCCCAGACTCCTCCTTCACCATAGATTTCATCAATCTGCATGACAAAATAATCTAGTTATAAGACATGCGACACATTCTAATTTCTAATTCATTTGTCTAAAATTCTTGTTAGTGGAGATGTAAAAGAGTTTCTGGATAAAAACCCTAAGCTTTTTAACTTTACACAGAAACAAGACCATTCAGATAAAAATTGGTTCACGTTTTTCTCTAGTCCCAAGTCAAATAATAGCAGCTCAATCACAAATACTGGTGATTTGTCACCAATCCCTTTAGACATTCAGCACACTCAAGATAGTCTACAATTACTGGAAGAAAACCAGATGTAAAGAAATGGTATTGAGCCCCATAAACCAAACTCTTATTTGTGATCGTGGCTGGCAAATCCACAGCCTAAGGTCAATAGATAAATTAATTGAAAACCATGTAAATCTGTCCTTGTCTTCCTTTTTCAGCATTACCTCAATATAATTGGCATAGCTCTTATAGCTGACAGTTAAATAGCACTATGATCTTTAAATGTGCTTCAATGACTTCACCAATACGTTTCTCTGATTATCCTACCCATACATTTGCTCATTGACAAGGCTTGTCAAATCATTTAGAGCCATTCTCCCAATAATTTAACATTTCTCAACATCTGTTAATTGACAAAAAAGTCTCATATTCTTCTCCATTCCCAACCATGTTGACTAAAAACAAGCCAAGATAATCTCTTATTCTCTACAAGCAATTAACATTCTTATTCCAAGAACACCGAGCATGTTGAAAATCAGTGCACAACCAGTGAGGAAAAAGAAATATTGATTTAGTTTCCGCAACTTTTGCTTGCCTCTTTTCAAATCTTGAGCAATAGTGACATACTTCATCTGCTTGTTATCACTAAAAGATGCTTATAAGGTAAATAGTTGTACTTAAGAAATCAAAATTGAAGCACAAAAACTCTAAAATTTTCCTGGTTCAAATGTTTTGAGGCATCCAAAGCAAAGTTCTTTTGGTGAAACATTCAATGCATATTGAGCCCCTATTTGACTCTCATTCTTTCGAAACTCTTTTTTCTACGAACTCATTTTCAATCACACATGCACACAATAAAATATTTTACACGTAAATCCAAAATTTTTCCTTTTTAACAACACATTCTCCAAAAATTCACTATTCAAAAAAATGGCTACCAAACAGGGGCTGAATCTTCAATTAAAGTTCAAGTAATTCGAGAAATAGGTTGCAAAAGAATCTATAAACCATATATTATACAAACAAAAAAAATTATACACATACCGCATGGCTAGTTCCATAAGGAGGAGGTTCTGCTGCAGCAAGAATTACTTCTTTGGAAGATAACGATTCAGTCTCGGAAGATAATGATTCACTACGACTGGGTAAACTCTTTTTTGTATGAGTCTACAAGATAATTTCCAAGAATTACACAAAGATTAGGTATGTTTCATGAAATTAATATTAATAATTCATTCTAATAATTTTATCATAAAGCATAAATAAATTCATATTCCACTGAAGAAAGGTGCTTATCTTTTACAAGGGGATTCCCCACCCCACGCCGCCCTCTTTTAGGGAGGGAAGTATGCAATGTATCTCCAAAACGCATACAAGTACTCTAAAACTAATGAATAACTTAACATTTTATTGATAACTGGTAAGCTCCTGGTTGATAATTATCTGATTTGATTTAGTACAGCCACAGCCTCAAAATAAAACAATCCCGACAGTCACCTGATTGCTCAAAGCCGTAAAATAAAGATATTTATAAAATTTCACGGTCAAGTGTATGGTATAAACTTTCAGCTGTAGCAGCACAAATGAAGAAAATAATGAGAATTGCATCTTTAAAGAAGGATAAATCAGTATAAATTAGTTCTGGTTCTGGGGTAAGAAGATTCGGGAACATATTGCAAATGAGGAATGTAAGAAACCATTTCGACCATCAGTTCAAACGATAATGCATCTAATTTATCAAAGACCAACATAAAGAGGGGCAGAGTAAGTTACCTGCATGCGAGTTACAACTACCCAAATAGGATTAGTCAGCAGCACATTCACACACCTACAGGAAAGAAAAGATCGATAGTTTACTGGCCTATGTACATATATTACATGTTGAGTGATATAACACATGAAATTTGTGGCTGGGGTTTTATCTAACTGGTGTAACATAAAACAAAAGAAAACATATCCGAACAATTAAACATGAAACTCCATATGTAGAATAAATTTCAGCCTCTATAATAGTTGTTAATGGCAAGCATCAAAGACCAAAGCTAGGTGCACCCTGTGTAAATTTAGAGTAATAATGGCAAGAAATTAAGTATCAAGTATATAGGAACGGGACATTAATAAATTTCATAGTACAAATAGAACAACAGTGAATTGAAAGTAATCCAGCAACAAGTATGTTACCCAGATAGAGCAGCCACCACAAGTGATGAGACCATTCCAACTGATCCATCACCAAAGCCTCTCTTTTTACGTTCAAGGGTAGTAGCTTCAGCCTTGTTCCTGAATATTTGATAGAAATAATAGTAAACACCCTGTACCATAAAAATTATATTTGCATAAGAAACCATAAATGTAGATTAATAATGATCATATTTTAGCTACAGGAAAATTCTGCTTTTCTAGGGAAATGATACGAGGGAGAGAAATATGAAAAAAACAAAAAAGATATCAATCCCTATCATAAAATTATAATTGCACAAGAATGCACAAATGTAGATTACTAAAGGTCATATTTTAGTTTTCTGGGAAATACTGGTCTTCTGGGGTGAGGATATCAGGGAGACAACTACGAAAAAAAATCATTTATTTGTTCATTCATCTTGAGCATTACAACAATGATAGTAGTACTACACACTAGATTCAAGAACTACGAATTTACACAACGGCTGCCACATAAATAGACAGACTACACAAACTTTCTTCTAATAAGTAGAAAGTTCAGAATACCAAAAACCAATGCCAGGGTTCGAATTGGCACAATTATTTAAGTGAGACTTGAAAAGTGTTTTATTAAAGTGTAGTAGCTCACAAGTAACTCCTTTTTCTTTCTGTATTCTTGATGGGGGGCTATTTGAGGCATTAGCATTTATGAAGATGAACATCAATCTGTTACAGCCTAAAACATAAAGAACCATTCCTTTTGAAATAGCTACGCAAAAATAATCACAAATGCACGTCTTGGAAGCCAGTTGTAATGGTATTCAGATATTATTGTAAACTTTAACCTAGCATACAAACTTATAAATTACAGAAAAAAAATTAAAAAAGAGTTGAAGATGACCAGCTACTACCTATCTTGGTTTGGTTAATGAAGAAACAAGATACAGAAAGAAAAAATGGGGGAATAAATTATAGAATAAAAAAGGCGGCAGAAAAACTGAGCACGATGGTGGGGGGGCTATTTGAGGCATTAGCATTTATGAAGATGAACATCAATCTGTTACAGCCTAAAACATAAAGAACCACTCCTTTTGAAATAGCTAAGCAAAAATAATCACAAATGCACGTCTTGGAAGCCAGTTGTAATGGTATTCAGATATTATTGTAAACTTTAACCTAGCATACAAACTTAAAAATTACAGAAAAAAAAATTAAAAAAGAGTTGAAGATGACCAGCTACTACCTATCTTGGTTTGGTTAATGAAGAAACAAGATACAGAAAGAAAAAATGGGGGAATAAATTATAGAATAAAAAAGGCGGCAGCAAAACTGAGCACGACAGCAGATTTACTTTTGTTACCAAAAATATGATTCCAATAGAACTTTTTACGGAAGTGGGTCAACTTGATTTCATCACTACCTACCTCATATCAAATTTGAAACTTTTCATACTAATTTAGATTCTAAGCAAACATATACAAGCTTCATCGTGTATTTATTTGCAAAAAATTAGTGCTCTTGGACTGAAAATAGAGATTTCAGATTCAAATCTGAACACTTATTTCTCCAAATCCCTATTGAACCACCTGTAATTTCACTCCAACAACATGATTTCATGCAAAGACATGCACAGTATCAAGGTTGTCTCCACAATGTTCAGTCAACAGCACTACAGTATATTGGGTTAGGGGCTTAAAATTCGTTAGGATTGGATAA
>CAIGRP010094008.1:0-41151 GCA_903798385.1 Fraxinus cuspidata | reverse complement strand
TAAAAGAGCCATACTTTTCAATTGTAAAGTCACTATTTCTTTTCACAAGCTTACTTTTCACTTCCATTGGATACTGGATAGTGTCGCTTTATTTAATTTCTCGAAGAATGTCTGCATCTTTAGAAGCACGCTGATTTCGTAAAACTGGAAGCTGTCATTGTTAAAGGGATTGAAAAATGTGCTATATGATATTTCTCACAGTTTGACTACCCAACAAAATGTTGACGAAATTGTCAACACGTGACATAATTTTACGACGTGCTTGTTTCGTTAAGAATTCAAGTGATAACTTCAAATTACGCGTGGACAAACATGTCCATCTGTTCATCGTCCCCGACCTAGAGCAAAGGATTTTGCCCCGGCCCCGTCCCAGCCCTAACTCTTATGACCTGTCAAACCGAGGACATGAATCTAATTATTAGGTAACTTGTATCGACTGTCGATATGTCAAAAATTACTCGTGTATATGTTAAAATGTGATGAGTGGTATTACTTTTTAGAATTTTCTTCTTTTTACGGGTAGAATGCTTTCTTTGAGTTTGGAAACTTTCGAGATCTAATTGAGAGTTAAGATTAGTTTGTAATGAATATCAGCTTGTGTGCGCATTATTACTATTATTATTTTTTGTATTCTTCAGCGTTATAGAATTTATTTATTTTTTCAAACAGGAGGCAATTAATGGTGTAAAACTTGTGTTATAGTATGAGAAAGAAAGACGAACAAAGCAAAAGAAAATATAAACTTTACCATATTCGGAAAAGTTCAATCAACTATATAAAAACACCTAAGTATTTTGATATCACAGTTTTTCAACAAGATAGGCCTTTGTCGAACTATTACGAGGCTGCAATTTTCTCGAATAGGCCCAACCTATTATCAGCCAATCTCGACTTGTATGCGGATTTTTTATACTCGTACCATGTAAACTCCTTGTACAAACTATCTTCTCCTTTCATCAATGAAGGCAATGGAGCTATTTTTTCGCTCAAAGGCGGTCCACCAAAATAAATCATCGAAAGCCTCGATTTTGAACTGTTCGCCATGACTCTGTGCCTTACACTCTTAAACCTCCCATTCGTCATAACCTGTCGAAAACACACACACAAACACGAGATGTTAGTGTAAATAATATCAATAGCAAACCATGTAAGGAAAGTGATAACAACGTGACCTATTTAGGTGATAGGGTGTAGGGACATTGAAAACCCTTGTGTTGAAGGAATCTATCAAGATTCATTTAATCATTTATCGACCAATAGAGATCCATTAAAAATGAAATGCGCGAAATAATTTACAAAGCTAATAAATTTCACATCAATCAATGTGAAAATTGCGTGGAAAAAATATATTCATTAGATGCTGACACGTATCTGATACATGCACATCGACGTATTAATTGTGGGGGCTAAAATATTCTTTAGGGTGGTCGTTGTACCTGTAACGAGTCACCAACATTTATGAAAAACGAACTTTGATCTGGAGGGATGGATATCCAATTCCCGTCTTTCAACGAGATTTGGAGACCAGATATGTTGTTCGATCTCAAAACCGAAATGATTTGAGGGTCTGTGTGTTCTCCAAATCCAATCAAATTCGCGTCACTCGTTTCTTGATGAAGCTCTGGGCGTGGAGGGTAATGATTGAGCCTAAAAACAGAGTCACTCTCTTCATCCATCAAAAGTTTACTGAAAACATTCCTTGGTTGAATCTTCAATCCATCAGCAAGCATTTCAAGAATCTCATAAGCCATTTTCTTGACTGCTGACACATATTCATTCACTGCACAACTGCGACAAACACAACAAGAATCTAATAAGTGAAGAATATGGAGATAGTATGTAGCGAGTTTTTCTGTTTTATGACATACCGGAATTTCTCTGCAGCTTCGCCGAAGATGGATGAAAACTTCTGGTAATTTGCTTCATTACTCGTGGTTAATAGTATGTATTCGACCCAACCCACATCGCCATTGTGGCCAATTTTCTTGTTTCCATAGCCAAAAGGGTCAAGAGGGCCTGCCTTTTCTTTCTCAGAGAGTGGCAGGGAGAAAAATTTAATGGCTTCTGATTCTAATTTGGCAATGAATTCAGTTGGGATGCCGTGATTGATTAGTTTGAAGAATCCGAATTCTTCGCAGGCCTTAACGATGAGGTTTTTAGAGTCGGGTTTCGATAGGTCAATTAAAGGGACTTCAGTGAACAATGTGGTGGCTACAGAGAGTTGCTCCATTTCTGGTTTAGATAACAGCATTGGTAACATTATAGTGGAGATATTGAAATGAGCTGGATTTGTGTGACCTTTGTTATGTACTAACATCTGGCTTCTAAAAACAGGTTGCCTATATTTATAGTATTTATAGAGAGAGAGTATGTGTGTCTTTTAGAGAGAGGAGAGTGTGAACAAGATTAATAAACATGGTTGACTAAGAATATTAGCTATCAATACGCAAATTAAGTCCAAAGCAGACTTTGTTGTGAAGCAAATCTTAATCTTAAAAGACAAAGTGCATTAACACACGTGACGATTAGTCCTTTCTTCATTAGTTGGAAAAATCATGTTTACGATCTTATACCTTTTCGGTTGTAAACACGTGAGGTGTTGAAGGGAAATAAAAAAAAAAAAAAAAGAACGACTTGTAAGTAGATGAGCGTGTTTTAAACGTTCTTATATTTTCACTCTACATCCATGGCGATGCGAGATACAAATTAAAAATTTTGTGCTTGCGCACTCATGCCGCATGTGTTCATATATTTGATTCATGCACTATTATGACATTGTCTAGAAGACATGGATTGGAGAAGCCAAATTGTTTTTCTCAATTAGACCAAATTGCTTTAGCTTACGACTTTTGATCCAAATCTTTAATTACATAGCATTCTTAGCTGGTAAGCATGAGAGGTGTGGGATTCGTTATATATTGGGACCAAACATCCCAACAAACCTTCTTAAATTCTCAGCTAATTAAAATGATATTTTTCTTTTTCAAACTAAATTATACATTTAAGTTGCAACCCACCTTCCCAAATCTCTATATGTAACATACTCTAATAGGCAAACTACAAATATGGGCGATCAATAAATTGGGTTTGTTATGTAAATCGTTTCTTTTGATTTTATAACCTTCTGTTTTTGAAAAAAATGGGGGGCAAACATAGGCGTTTGACCTCCATTTTTTCAAAATCTCATTTTTACGAAATTCATTTTTCAATCACACGTACTTTCATAAAATAATTTTAAATGTAAATCGAAAGTTTTTATTTATTTTTTAACCATATATTCTAAAAAAATTCACTATTTCAAAACATATTTTTTTACAAAAATGGGGGCTCAAATTGCATTTTTTCCTTGATGGTAGACACCAACCGATCTATTGACGTATGAAGATTGACAAGTGTCCATGCTTAAATAAAAAAAAGAAAAAAAAATTTAACTCGTGTCGACGACCTCAGGTGAGTTGCAAAATTGTTGTGATGACTCAAGATTTGAGTACCAAATCTGTTAGAAAGTTATATCTTTCTCCAACAATACCAAAACTGCAGTGGGATTTATTGCAGGGTATGACGCATTTATAAAACCTACCTTTACGAGCCTTAAGTAATTTTATTTATTTTATTTTATTTTATTTTTCCCTCTTATATTATCTTTGGAAACAATAGTTTGAACATTGCCACGTACCACATCTAACTTCCATATGTCTTCGGCCACTCATGACAAGGGTGACCTAATTCTACTAGCACGATCAAGTTCTTTATTATTCTTTCAAGATATTTTAGGATTCCAATATCTGGTTATATTCTCTTGTACTTGGAATAATCAGAAAGTTTACATAGGAGGCTAAGGATTGGAGTTCTGCACAAAAGATCATTTAAGTCTTCAAGATTTGAGGCGATTGAATTCTTATATTGAATCTTGAGGTGTCACTAGTGGCGGATTCAGTAATTCATCTGAGCTAAGGTGGATGCTCGACAGCTGTCGAGCGACTGTCCAATATAATGGAAAAAAGCTTCCGATGGAGTCAGCATGACGCGGCAACCATAGCTCGTCGGGTGCTGGCACCACAATGTTTCAACTAATCATTGCTACTTAGATAGATTCCAAATCGTCCATAAAAAGTTAACCAATTATCAATTATCTCATTATGTGTCTCCGTCTATACATGTTGGCATAAACGTTGACACGAAATTTTTATCTCATTGTTGGTCTCGTTAGCATGGAGTTTACTTTAATTTATTGTACATGTCAATTTCACATAGTCCATAATTGGCGCCATTGAGTGTTGCCAATATTCACACTTAATCAATTTGGCAATGTATTCATTGTCTAGTACCTTAACTAAAATGAAGCTAATACGCAAAATGTACTCATCACGTATCAAAATAAAGTCAAATTCACTTGCAAATTACTTAAATTATGATAAATATCACTACATTGCGCCCAATCTCCCACCACAAACAAACCTACTTAATAATGTCGCTGCCTTCTAAAATGGATTTCAAATCACCCAAAACGTGGTAAGAAGCTTGGTAGCATTTCAAGGAACTCTTGTATGGTTGGAGATGAAATTAAAATAAATGAATATATTTCTCTTAATTATATTAAGTTTTTAAGTGAGATAGCTCAATATAATATCATAATAGACAAAAGTGATAAATTACTTAAATTCAAGCCTCACGGTATCTATTTCTAAAAATCGTTCATGTATTATGTGTTTGATAGAAATGAATTTGGACCGTACATAAGAGAACATGTTGCAAACCAAATTAAAGTAAATGATTGTATTTTCTATTAAATAACGTGAACTATGATTTAATACTTACATGACATTTTCTACAAATAGGAAATGATCTACAAAGCAAAACTAAGCAACGGCGACATGTTATATAAATTATTTCGTAGATAAGTTAATGTTGAATTACAACAATTAAAATATAATTGTTGAATTGATAACTATTACTTAATATAAGCTAAACATAGATCAATTCTTATATCAAAGATAAAATAAATAGCTTTTGTAGGTAGGTCAATAATCCTCTAATATCTTGGGGGATATTCAATAAGTTAAGTTCAATATTTTGAACTCTAGTCTCTTACTCCTTTTATGATCCTAAGATTCTAGTAGAATCAATCAAGGTATCAAAACGTATTCGATATACTATTATTATTTTTGAATAAATTATATTTGTTCTAAAAATAAATATTATACAAAATAGGAATATACATATTTTTGATTTTGGGTTTTAGTTTGTTCAATTTGGTTTACCAGTGCAAACATGCATGTAAACTCCTCGAAATGAACATATTTATTAAGATTTCATCCATTTAAATATAATTCTATAAAGCCCTTATAGCACATAGAAGTTCGACTATAAAAGATCACAAAATTAATAAAACAAATTACCGATGATTAAAAGAAAAATATGTCGCTACACATTATTTTCCCAACAATATATTAATCTAAAATTACTAGTATTTTACAATATTTGCAGATGTCTTTCTTTTTCCCCATGTTTGTTAAAAAATAACAAGCAGTTTTTTCTCTTAAAATATATATGGATAAAAACATTTATCACCTTTAATAATTTTATTACTTAATTTAAAAAGTCCCTTTATTCCTCGGACATATTCCTTTTTTTTTATATAGTAATCACTAGTTTTACAAAGGAAATTCTACATTTTATATATGCATAAAAGAATTACATATATATTCTTCTTATTAAAAATATGAATAATAAAATTATTTAAACATAATATATATCTATCAATCGACACTTTATTGTAGATATAACAATGATTAGAATTTTGACTAAACGAGGAAGTAAGGGGTTTTGGTCAATGCTGAGTACACGTGTTAAAAAGCAGGCCTCCCACTCAAGTTGACGTGTCGATATTTGATGACACTCAATGATGAAGCAATGTCGGCAATTTGTACTGCTATTTGTTGCGGTTGGCCATGCCAAATAATTAAGGAATTTCAAGGAACAGTTATGGTTGGCCAAGCCCCATCACATCCTATCATGGCTCACTCGTGTTTCGTATGCTGTATTGAACGATATTGTATGAAAAGATTAGAATTTAAGAGAATGTCTCTTTACCGTTTTCAAGTCGTTTTCTATTTTCGATTTTTCAAAACAGTGAAAACGCGTTCTCTTTTCTATTTTTGAAAATGTATTTTTGAAAACAAGTTAAAAAATTTACAAAGAAAACTCAAACGACAAATTTGTCGTTTTGAATGTTTTCAATTATAATCGAGTCAAATTTTTCAAAACACGTTTTAAATGTTTTCAACAACCACCACTGCACCACCTCGACCTACCACTACACCACCGCTTGAAAACCACTGTCGTCGTCGTCGTCGTCGTCGCCACAACACCACTACAACCACTGCTAGCAAAAATAGATTGGAAGCCACTTTTCGACCACCTAGACCATCAAATTCCACCACCAACAACCTCGCCTCACTCTCCTCTATCACTTCCAATCATTCATCAGCCACGAAAAACAAGAATCAACAGAAATTTGAAGCCAAAAAACCATTTTGACGCTACTTGTTTTTGCTGGAAACTTCACATTCGGTGACGCTCAAGGTTGTGCGACACCACTGATTGAATGCTCATCCCCAGGCGACTTCAACTATGTCCCCAATCCACCCCAAACAACTCTGCAATATTCAAATTTCATCCTAGAAGAACGAAAGTCACGATCCTAGTTTTGCAAATTTCAACGCCGCCTCATGATCGCGGACAACATGGGTTAGCCTCCTCTCCACCGATGCACCTTGCCCAACCACGGGTCAAGGCCAACTTTACGAATGCAGCGGCGGAGGAGATGAAGGTGGTGGTGACAAATTTGTCGTTTTTGGTGTTTTCAGTTATAATCAAATCAAAATTTTCAAAACACGTTTTAAGTGTTTTCAAAATAAATTTTCAAAATGTCAAAAAGAACACATTTTCAACAATTTCAAAATGAATACTCAAAATACAAAATTCAAAATAATTTAAAACTCACAACACAATTGAAATACAAAGAGAACAACCCCTAAATTATTTAAAGGAGTTGATTCAACACGATATCGTGACATTTAGAAACTACATATGGTATTAAATTTTACGATGTCAAATATTTCTTATTGGAAAGTTTGTGATAAGTTCAAAATGGCTTGTCAAAGATGGTGATTTGAAATGGATATAGTTATCTTATTTTATAACTTTTAATTTACAATTTAATTAACGCTATCAATTCCGACTTATTTTTGAGCTATATTTTTTCAGTTGTCAAGATATGTTATTTCTATCATGTCGAAGTTTTGATGCCACTTGCAATTCACCTTTCGGATTTCTTATTCTTTTTCAAAAAGAGGACTAAAGGATTTCGTAAGTTCATAATCAGCCTCCATCATCTATGCAAGTTGTACATGGATAGAATAAAATATATTTTTGATGAGTAAGTGAGGTCTCATTTTAAATAAATAAATGTATAACTTCTCTAAATTCGAAGTATTATATTTTATTACAAAATTGAATCGAAATTAAAGTTGACCCCCAAAAAATGATTGATAGTAAAGTTGCCTCTGGTCCCAATTCATGGATATCATCAATAATTGATTTCTTTGGTGTTTGCACCGAAAGCTACTTGTCAAAGTGCCTTATTTTTGCTCAAGTATGGGCAATGCTTATTTTTGTGCAAGTGTGACCATTATTATTTTTTCTTAAATATCCCCTTCTCTGTGAATAGATTTAGGAAATTATTATTCACATCAAAATTCTAGAGTTTTCTTTAGAGCCCGAGAGACGAAACATGTAAGACCCCTTTAAAAGCTTGAGACATGAAATAGGCAAGTCTTTTAAAGAGCTCGAGATATAGAAAATCTAGGATTCTAAAAGTTTTGAATTCTTAAATAAATATTTTTACCATTAGTAAAATTTTCGATTTGAATATTATGAATTTAAGAATCGAATTTTCGTATTGCTAATCATCTTTAGATCACTTTGAATTCATGTCGCTAGCTAGTCATCTTCGCTAATAATTTCCACCAATTTGTGGAGTCAATTCCTAAATTTAAAATTTCCTATCAAAGAGAAGCAAAATGTCATTGATGCCAACATGAGGTTTAAATTTAATGGTACCACCCAACATGTAATAAAATGCAATACCAATATTTCAATCATTGTTTGGTTTAACTAATTAATGAATTCCTTTTGGAACCAGTTGAAATAAAAAAATAAAATTAAACTATTGGGTATTTAATTAAATAATATCCTAGCAATTATTAAGTGTACTATGAGAGAAAGTTCCTGAATAAGTGATCCAAAATAAATTGGGAGGTCCCTAGGACTAGTCTATAATAGTGAAATGACTTCAAACTGTCATAAAATTTTGATATTATGTGGGGAAAAGTTTATCTGTCAAATGTTTTTATATGACAGCTGAGCTGTTATATGTGTAGTACTAAAATGGGGTTGATGAAGAAACTATTTAAGATTTTCAATTATGCTACACCAGTAGGTTCAAAGACACGATAAAGAATAAGAAAAAGAAGTGTCGATATATAATTAGATAATTTGAAAAATATAAAAACAAACATCCAAATAGGTGCTGTCAAGTCAGTCCATCCATTTCCGACCTGTCATTGAACCTCTTCAAGCATCATTATTCTAAGATTTTATACATGTTGGTCCACATATATAAAGACCACTTTTTCATATTCAAAGAATTAAACATATGTCCTTCATGACAAGGATGCTTCAAGCTTTGCTATATATAGAAGTTGAGCAAATAATTTTGTAATGGATAAAGAGATTGGCGATGACGTAGAAGATATGAATATAAATAAATATTTTTGAATGGTGTAACTAAATCTGTGTGATGTCTGAAATAATAATTGTACTTTTGGATCAAAATCTACAGCAAATTATGCTAGGACGCATACTCAAATAGTACATCTTTCACCTACTTTCTCGTAGCCATGTGACGGGAGAACAACCTAGATTCAAGGAAGCTTAAAGAGATTAAAATTTAAAGTTTTATCAAAATCAACAATTAATTTCAACCACATATTTCATGAAATTCGTAACTTTTTCAATTACACATTTCATCAATTTTATTAAAATTTACTAAAAATTTGATTTTAATTCCCACCAAACAGAACTTAATGCTTATAAATATGAGTGAGAAAAGATATCCGCTCACGTGCTTCCTTTTTCATGATCATATAAGCTACCCCAAAAATACTCAATCCGCATCTAATTATAACTCAACATGAGATAAGAGGTAGGACTTAATCGGTCTCAACCCTATCAAAAGAGAAGTTATATGTAAGTAGAACGTGAACTCTAGTAGTGTGGAGGGGTCCTCCTTGTGAACTCAAAAGAAATGATTCCTTGTTATTTGATCTTTGATTCCTTGTAATTTGATCAACTCCCTTTTTTTTTTTTTCTCCTCCTCCTCTTGAATTCTTGTAATTGATTCGAGCATAGAACGAGCGCAAAGAAACACCCAAGCCCAAACCATTAGTCACAAGTGGTGAAGAAGAAATCAAGAAAGTAATGAGTAATAAATCAAATACTTATATAAAGTTACAAGTGTCGAACACTTGAAGAAATAAATCTTTACATAAATATTCGTATATACAAATAAATAAATTATTCTCATTTTAAGTATTAAAACTACGGGCGGTTAACCAAATCTATGTCAAAAATTCCATACAGCATGGATGCATGCTCGAAAAGAGTAATAGTTTTTCTCATGATGAAGCATCAACTGTCAAATGAACTAATTTGTTGAAATATAGGGATATAAAAGAATATATGTCAAGAAAATACTAATTAATCCTTCTCTCAATTTTGAAATCATTCCAATAACCCCAATCTCAACTTCTTCATGGCTAAGATTTGGTTTATTATCAACATCATTAGAACCTGGTCAAGTTGGAACAACTATTGACAAATCAAATTCAAGTTTTACATGAGAGTCGCCTTCTAATGAGTTCAAATTTTACTTTTACGGCCAAAAATAACAAAAGTTGTGTGTGTTTTTCCACACATCTTCTAGTGCGCAAGTTCTATTTAATATAATTTGTACTTGTTGAATATGTCGTATAATACAATCTTGTTTCGATTGTATCTATAAAATCCAAACTGAATTTAGCAACTAATGAGGACGCGATAGATTTTATCTATTGACTTATTTTTTTATTGCACTAGATAAGATTTTGGGTAGTGTACTTAGATTTATAACTTTTATGAATTAAAAAATATCTTTAGATGTGACTTGTTTGGATGTCGACTAGGGTCTAGGGTTCTAAACTAGCAAAAAACTCTAATGATACTCTTTGAATCTAATTATAATCCTAATCTATGTTGAACTTTATGTCCAAGGCTATCCAAAAGGATCAAAAAGGTTAAATTATGATAGATATAAGTTGAAAGAGTGTATCAATTGGGTTTTTCTTATAGTAATGATTCACTCTCCACGTTTTTGTGAAAATATAAAGGATTTGAGGATAAGAATTCCTGTCAAATCTCCATTCCTGCTGATTTTAACCTCTTCTGCTGTCAAAGATTTCATTTCCCTACTCCAATCTAACCTACCAAGAAAATGTGGAAAAGTTATTCTTTTCATTTTTTATTTGGGACCAATAACTATGTCAATAGGGTGAACTGACTGTTTATAAGTTTGCCTTTTTTGAGATGTAGGTTTACTAAACACTGTATTAGATAGAGATCCAAAACTAAAAGTTAAATAGTCCTTCATTTATCTAAATCTTGGTCCCATGAAAAAACATTCACGCTACATTGTCAAAAAAGTTGATATAACGTCACATCGTAGTATTCTATCATTGGACTGTTTAAAATAAAGTCAATTTTTTCATCCAATCATATTCAATCACCAATTTATTTGTTACTGCATTTGTTCTTTATGATAAAATGGCATAATCCATTAAAAAAATGAGTTTAATGTATACTTAAAAAGACATGACCCCAAGATAAAATTATAATGTAAATAAAGAAACATTTTTCCGTTAAATAATGTTATTTAACATCAATTTACGTGATAGTGGAGTCACTACTATATTATCCAATCAAAGTAAGTGTATTTGAACAATGTGATAGTGATCACATTATCACATAGATAGATGCTAAAACTAAGGATGTATACTATTCAGTTTAGATTTTTATTTTTTTAACTATTTTCGAACTAATTTATTTTAGATGATTTGGAGAAGAAATTTAACCATACCAAACCGGATCGAATCGGTTCATTTATTTATTTATTTATTGTCCAGTTGCAAACCACTATTTTACCGACATAGAAATGATATCTTTCAAGCAAGTGAAAATTAAATATGTTAACATAAACTTTACCACACTATAATATATTTGTCTCCAAACAAGCCTAAATCCTTTAAAATAAAACAAAGTTCACATAATATTTAAGCTTCCAAATTCAGCATTTCTGAAATATATAAGAATAATATTATCATAAATTATTCTTTTCCTAAAGATCTAATAGATGTCGACTAGCAAGTAATTTGTTGAAGTATAATTTGAATTAGCGTATGTTTTTTATAAGCATTCAATATCCACATATTAATGAGATCCACAAGTATTCCACATTTATGTAATGCTCATTTATATGTATTGCTGTATTTTTTATATCACAAGTGTACGATATCTTAACAAATAATATAGTGGACCTTTGAGTCCATATTATTATTCACACGAGAATTATACTTTATTGTTTAATTTAATATTTTTAATTACTATTTGATGAAAATGAACTTAGAATTGCAATTTGTTGTAATTTTTGATCTTACTACTTGAAAATAGTGGGATGCACACAAAGATCGATTTAGAATCCAAATATGGAATGAGATATTTGGTCATAACCATTTAATCTATTGATAATCTTTAAGTCTTAATTCAAGATTCATAACCTAATGTATTGTTCGATCGAAGTCTTCTATTGTATTCAATTTACCATTTTTTACTTTTCATTGAACCTATTTAACTAATTAAATCTCATATAGAATCAATCTTCGTTAAACAAAATATTAGTTCTAAGAATTCATTCAATGACTGCAATAATTAGTATAGGTATATCTACACATTATACTACATTACCGAATTTTGATATTTGATTTAAATATAAAACTCACATTTCAATTCGTAAAAGATTCATAAATTTGAATTATTGATCAAGTAATTCAAACAATTTAATAAATGAATAAAATCAACACATACATGATGAAATAACTAGAATATTGAATAAAAGAAATAAATGGTCGCAAATAGATTATATTGTTCGCCCTAATAACGAGTTTAGCTAATCATAATATATGAAGAAAAACAAATAACAATAACGAAGTACATTACCGGGTTTTGAATTGAGATATAAAGAAGTGGATGATTCTTGCACCAAGTTTCTCTTCTTGTTCCAAATCTTGATTCCAAACTCTTGACTTGTTTTTCTCCTTTGATTTTGCTCTCCAATTTTCCATTTGTATTTTATGTATCTCAATGTGTGGAACCCTCAAAAGCGCTTCCATTCTTGTAATTATACTTCTATTGTTTTACCCAAATTTGGAGTTTCCATGGACTTTAAATGAGCCAAAAATCCGCCACCTTCGTGGAAAAACTGATAGATTTCATGATGGTGGCCTTGCCTCCGGAGGAAAATTTAGCACTATACATCCTTTAATATTTTTATCATAAATTTTTCTCTCGATATCTATTGAGATGATTCAAATTAGGTTGTAAAGATAACTCAAAGAGTTAAAATTTTACTAAATATAATTTTTTTTCCAATCTAAGCGTTTACTAATTCAAAAATGGGCCTCAATCTCGAGTTAAAAGTCTAAAACATACTTGTGCAGTTCATAATTGATTTGTAAAAATATTTTAATTATAGTTAACCCTTTTTTGACTTCTAATTGAATCCAATTGACCCCTATCATTCTTAAATCTTCATCGTGAGGTCCGACACAATTTTTGAGTATTTACACTTTCATCCTCAAACTTTGCATCTTGTCCTTTTTCGCCAATTTTCAGTTCCTTCTTTCAATTTCACTTTCATTCATCGAGTTTCACCTAACAACACATTATATAATAACTTAGACTATAATTTCATTAAAAGTATTACGAAATCTCTATATTTTAGAGTTAAAATAAATGTATAAAATACACTTATCATCTATTTATAAACAAAATCATTTATAAACATTTTTCAAAGATATTTTTTACAATATTATATATGTTGAATAAAATATGTATTAAAAAAAAACTAAGTGAAAAGTTCGATTTATATTTATCAAAACCTAAATTAAATAATTAGGTCTGATTTAAACAGAAACTTTGTTGGATCACATGGACCTAAATCAATGATTTTAAAACCAAAGTTTGTTCCACTTGACGGATTGAAAATCTTTTTTTGTTCGCTCCTACTAAACACCACTTATGTTGTAATATTATATTTTTCCCACCGAAAAAATGGGATGGAGAATAGAAGATAGAAAAGAAAAATTGAAAAGTGAGTAAATAGGGTTGAGCATCTTATCTAAATGTTAATCTGATATTTATTAGACATCAGCATTATTAAATGCTTTCGATCAGTCAAATTAGTCCAAGATCATCTGAGTAATGGGGAGATTAGAAAGCACACAAATTTATTAAGGACAATGTTTTCGTAATTTATTAAAAAAGATTATGCACAAGTCACTCATACAAGAATATAACACTAGCAAATGCAAAATGCACTATTCGTGCATACTAATCATGTCCAATCAAACATGCCAAATGGATCTTAAAACTTTCTCGAAAATCCCCTAAATTCGAAGTGAAGTCTTGTTTGATTTTCAAAGGAGAGACGTGGTAACTTGTATGGGGGGATTTCCCCTGTAAAAGTAGAATAATTCTTTTCAAAATAGATAATACAAGATCATAAAGGGGGAGATGAAATTTCTAACTTCTATAGCGGTGTAAGACGGATCGATTTGGGCAAGCCGTAAGGTGCGACAAATTTTTAAGTTAATTTTCAAAAATCATAGAGGAAAATGAAAAGGCCCTAGTAGGCCAGCCACACTAACAAGGCTACCTCTCCAAACTTTTCAGTCCATGGCACAATCAGTCTTGTGCCTAGTCCCATTCTCTCTAGATGGGCTCCAAAAGGGCATCTAATCCAAGTTTAGTTCAAGGATCCAGCATTTGGCCTCAAAATATATAATAATAGGGGCCATGGAATTTCAATTTCTTTGTACCTTGTAGTCTATGATACATAGGAGCATAGTAATTAACTAGGGAGATGGTATATTTCATTGGTCCTTGAATATTATTGAACTTCAATTTGTTTTCCCATTGTCACTGAACTCTTAAAAGTGATATTCATCAAAAGTAAATTCTGTTAAATAGGTTGTTCATGTTGTGAATGGAAATCTTACGTGGCATATTAACACCGTTAACTTTGTCCAACTAAACAAATCATGTTCTCATATGGTCACTAAACTTTTTCTTGTATTTCTAAATGGTAATTGAACTTTAAAATATTGTTTCAGTCACTGAACTTTCAAAGCTACCTAGGATCTACTTTATGTTCTTACAAAGCTACATGCAAATGGTTAATGGAAAGACCACCTAGATAGTAGAGTGGACATGTTTTCCGCGGTTGTCGTGAGTAGAACTTTATCAATAGAGCTTTTACTAGTAGAGCTTTTTGTAAAAAGAGCTAGTACTTAAATTGACTACTATTTGGTCATCGATAAAAAAAAAAAAAGTGCTGTAAAAATTAACATTTGTACTTGATTATTACACAGATGATGAGCTAAATTACCCTTATCCTTCGAGAGTATCAGAAAAATTCACTTTCTTAAGACACATTGTTAGCATTATATATTTACTCCTCAAATTGCAAAACCATCTTCCAAGTCGAATGTCAACCAGGTCTCTTTAATCTGTTACGAAACTTGAATGGAGAATTGTATTGCGCAACAATGTATTCCATTGCATTCTCGCCTTAATTGCTCTTGTCGATAGCATCCGACCAAATGATTCCTGCAAAACTAGCATACAAGGCATCAGCATCCTCGCCAACTTCGTTGTCATTTACAAATCCCCCGAATTGCCTTACAGCAACATAAGTCGTTCCCCATTTTTGCACATGAAAACCTTTAGCAGAAGGTGGATAAGGTTGATTCTCTTTGGGAACATTGAAACTTACCATGAAGGATGAACATTTTTGCCTTAGATATAGCCAAACAACCTGCACGGGTTAAAAAAAAAAAATTAATTTGGTAGCACATCTTTCACAATGTCATCTATTAATTGGATTTACGCCGTTTCACCAAGTGAATTATTGCAAAAAAATTAATCCTTTCATCCTTATAATGCCGATAAATTCCAGAAAAAAGGTGTCAAACATGACATGCTGAGGAAATACACTTCACAGATTTTAAAGTTCAATAAAGGCAAACCAATTTAAAAGATTGATGTCTATTATGAAAACTAATTCTAGGAAAAGAATTTCTGTACACTGCAAAAAGGAGTTATCTGATCATGAGCAAGCTAGTATTGAAAATCCATTAAGGTTGAGACTTCTGCTTTTGCTTCTTGTAGAAGAACTTCTTCATGAAGGTACCTTAGGCCAGCTTTCTTAAAAAATTGCTTCAAAAAATTATCCAAATATATTCGAAAGTAACTTCTAATCTGAGAAGCATCTTTTAGCATTTCGAAAAGACATGCCAAATGGATCTTAAAACTTAACAGCAAGTACTTTATGTTAGCTAATCATAGATTAAATTCCAGAGAGTTGAATTTTAGCAATAATAAAAAAATGGACATTTCCATAACTATATGATTGGAAAAGCCCTTTCACACCTTTTCACTTGGCATATCTAACAAGTCCATTAGCAAATTGAATCATGTTTGGTGTACAACACAGATGCACACTTTTGTTTACAGAATGCAACGTGGCATTATGTCATTAGATAGTTTAAACAAAAGATTGTTTTTGCAGCCAACTGTTTATTATCTACATACCTCATTGTCATCCACATTGTCATCCTATGTTGTACAAATAGCAAAATCCTAGCAAATTTTAACTACAAAGGCAAGGGACAACTTTTCTTACTAATTGTGTACTCACGCCATGTGCGCTGGATTCGATAGGAATTTTCAAAGTTAAGGAACAGATGCACAAGATAAAAGTTATGTCATGTCATGTCATATCCTATCTAACGCACCAAACATGCCATCAGCGGGAAGTTTGGATAAAGATAATTACCCAAGATTAATTCTTTAGGTCATGTAAACCGATATTCGCGTTCTTCTTAAGTAATGCAGTTTGTTTTCTTGCTTCTTACAGTTGCACTAATCTCACGAATTAACCTTAAACATGCCGATCGAGCTGAATTATCTACTAGACAATAATATCATGATAAGCTTAGCCTCAAATTTTTATAGTAATCGAATGAAAATGAGATCAAATCAAATATTTGGATCACAAACTAGATGAAAAGGCATAAAAATTGAATGAAACCAAATCTTTAATGAACAGAATTAACATATCCTTACCAGAAAAGCCAGTTCTGGTGGCTCCGACGAATGAAATATCATCAATAGGAGAGGTAGATATCCACATACTTGAATTGTAACGGCGAATTTCAGAGCCATTCCCAGTATGAATCACAACATAGCTCGGGCACTCAATACGGTTGAACGTGGGCGGAAACCCCAAACTTTTCACCATGATTCCTAGGCCACGAGCTCAGGTTTGAGCTGGAGAGAAGACTGAGAAGAAACGAGAGATCGAAGAGATAAAAAGCAGCCATTCTTATGGGATTTTTAATGAGGGATTGAATTGCCCTGTTCCTTAATTGTTTGGGGCAAAATCTGATTCAGTGGATTTCATTGTGACACGAAGAGGATAAAATTTTCAAGAACTACAAAGCATAAGGTCTTGTCATCACTGATAGAAAATGAGGGGATGAAAATTTTAAGAGGGATTTAGGCACATTTGACATGCTTCTGTGTTTGCTTTTACTTCTAGTTGGAGGAAACTATTTTACATCTTCTTTTGATAAATTTTCTACTTTTGACTTTTGCCAATGGGTGCCACAAAAATATTCTTCTTTTAAATGCACAATTTGTTAACAAATAACAAAATGAATCTTGAGTCCAAGTATTGTTCTCAAAAAAATTGTACTAGTTCAAGTTCAAATAAGCTTAGCCTTAATCGAAACAATAGAAATTTGTGAGTTTTTTTAATGACTAAATTGTGATAATAATTTACTTATGAATACAAAACATAACTTAACTAAAATAAATGCAAGCTTATAATTAAATGCAATTTTTATAAAAATATGATAATGAAAAGTGTACTAGGATCTCGAATTCCCTTATATCAATCTCATTTAATCCTGAATCTTATAAATTTGAAAATTTAATTTAATTGTGAAGATCAATATTTCTAATTTATTTAACAATCTCTTTTGAATTGAATTAAATATGTCCTTACATGTGATCCGACTATATTTGTATGACGAATGCGAACATACAAGAATGCATTAATGGATTTGTGAATACTTAAAGATTGCGTTTCTATCGGATTTATGACAATTAACAATATATCTAACTTATTTTCAATCTTTCGAAGGTAAAACAAGCCACAATATTCATACAACTATTGCGCATATAATTGTAGAGAATCCATGTGAATTTAATATAAAAAACAAATAAAATTCAAAAATCAGCGGTTTATAATATAAGCTTCACTAAAATTATTTAAATATTTATAATATTGTAATTAAACAAATAAAATTGAGAAGACAACGTAACATGATTAATTCACAAATTTCTTGCACAATTATGAATTATTATACGAGATATTGGAATTATTTTCTTCAATTATGTTGATGTCTTCCTCGTGTCTTCTGTCGCTCTGTGCCTATCTTCCGCGTGTATATATATTTTTGAATAAATCTAAGTGTACATCATTGTTGACAACAATGTGTTATCAAAATCCTAATATATGATGTAGAAACCCATTTTTTAAAAATAGATAGATATGATGATGCCAAATAGAATGTTGTCAATCAATATTGACATGTAGCATGATTCTATTTTTTCTTGGCCGTGTCTCAATCTCTGTCATGTCTCTCCTCTTCAGTTCCCTACCACCTCTTTTCATCCAAGTCTCGGCCGTGTGTGCATGTATTTTTTTCCCTCCAATTTCCGTGCCTTCTTCCTCATGGTGTATTTAATTGCATTTATTTTCATAAAAAATGTCAGTTTTTCATTCAAATTCTTACTTTGGACTGTTTGATTGCTAATTTTTTTTCCCTATTTTTCCTTGTTTTACAGGAAAACATTTTTTTTTTGGGGAGTATATTTTTGTTTTCCTAAAAATATGGAAAATATTTTCTTTTCTAAAAGATATTTTTTTTCGTAATCAAACACACTCTAATTTCTTGTTTTCCGTACGTGTATCTGTCTGCATATATATATAATCTCCTTTTTTTTCTCCACTAAAAGCAGCAAACTTTTTGTCCAATTAAACTCTTTCGCAGCCGCCAACTTTTTAGTGGAAAAAGGAGTTCAGCCCAAGTAACCTTTTATTCCTTTTCAAATTTGTGTTAATTTCATTTCAATCATACAGTTTTCCAACATGCAGAGCCCAATTATTTTACTTCCTTTTTAATTTGATCCAAGCCCACTTAGTGTAATATTTCACTCCAAGGCTTCACTTTTCCCAATAAATACAATTTAGTCATTTTCTTCATTCTCTCAAGATTTTGATCCTTCAACATTGCATCCAATAGCCAATTAATTCTTCTTTCTTTCTAATTACTTCAAAACGAGTCCATAACTCAAACAATATAAAATTAACCCACATAAAAGTTCAGTAATATGGCTCAGATGGGTCCTTAATTTTCATATCTTTCCTAAAATATGTTTTTTTGTTCATTGAGGGCAAATAATTTCTTGATATTTGAAGAAAAAATATGGAGAAATTACAAAAGACACTAAAATTAGGGGTCAAAAAACCCACTTTTTTTTTTCACTTAAAAATATACCCTTACAATTACAAATACTTTAATGTTCAGAGAGTTACATGTTCGATTAAGTTTTGATATTCTAACTTATTATAATTAATTCTTGTGTCAAAAGTTCATAAATTTTCATATACTCTTCATATATATTATTCAATAATTTTATATTGTGTAATATTCCTAATATCTTTCGTTTTTAAAATTTCCATATACGTAGTTATAAATTATAATAACCTTATAAATAGGACTATTGTTATTAAAATGAAATATGACACAAAAATAGTTTTTTTCCAATTCTTTACTTTCAAGTTGGTATCATAGGTTTTCGAAGGACCTGTCAAAATATAAATTGAATTTTTAAGTGAGATAGAATATGGAGTTGTTCATTTTTCTTTTTTAGTTTTCGTTATCCATGTTTATATTCATCTCTTCTCTTCATAATTTTCCTAATTCTAGTTTTCGATTTTTATGGAGGATCATTTTCATTGGTTCTTGCTCCATTCATGTGAATTGCAGTGTGACTGTTTGAGGATGTTTAGTGGGTGTTTGGTGATGATTAAAATTAGATTTTTAATAGATTGTGATAGAAATTTTTGAAATGTGTACTTGATAAGCTACGAGACCCATGGAAGATATGATTAATACTGATTGTTTGACTTTGACTTAATTAAAATCTGATTTTAATCCGAAACAAATAGGGCCTTATTCTGGTGACGCTTGAGTTGCGCCGAGTGTATAAACTAATCCTCATGACTACCATACTAACTTCGCCGATTTCCTCTCCATCCTTCGGTTGATAAGCTCAAAAATATAGAAATTGTGTATTGCAGTTTGAAATCTCTCTTCATTTACACTCTGAAATCTTGATTTTTATTTCTGCGTCTTCTGTACTGTGGAAAGTAATTTATCAGGGAATTTTGGAAAAGATTGGCTTTACAATCCTATAAATTAAAAACAAGAGAAAGAGGCACGTTTTGATTGAATGGAAAATGAAAAAAGCAAAGAAATTGAAGATCTTGATCATCATGTACTGTCCACCTTTGAGTTGTACTCAAAAACACTTGCAGTTCAACATTTTTCAGATTATTTGTATAACATTGAGTAATTCCATCTCATTCCTTGGAAACTTAATATTATTCTTATTATTACAAACAAGATAATGAAAATACATTGTTGCTGTTTTTCCAATAGATGTTCATGATTCAAATAAGTGTCTGTTACTGATGATTATGAGTGTGATCAGATGTGGTTGCTATCATGTCCAGAGCTTGAGGATGGTTTCCAGCTGATTTCATGTGTGAACTTTTCCCGACTACCTCGTTCTTCTTGATTTCTTCTTCGATGTCCACATCCTCGTCAATGGTTAGGACAACAGTTTTTCTTCCATGTGGACCAGGAACAATATCTTCATGGACTCTTACATGTTCGTCAATTCTCACTTTATCTGTTTCCTGAATGATTCTCTTCTTTCTCTTTTTAAGGAAGCAGAAAAGGGCAACTGAGAGAAATGCAAGGAAGAATAATCCACCAAATGAGACGAAAATGAAGATGATGACAGTATGGTGTCCTGGAGTGGGTGGTGGTGGTGGTGGAGATGGAACAATATGTGGTGGTGGTGGTGGAAAGACCGGATGTGGTGGAGGGGGAACAATATGTGGTGGAGGTGGCGGTGGAGAGACGGGGTGGGGTGGTGGTGGAGATGGAACAATATGTGGTGGTGGCGGAGATGGAACAATATGTGGTGGTGGCGGAGGTGGAAAGACCGGATGGGGTGGAGGGGGAACAATATGTGGTGGAGGTGGCGGTGGAGAGACGGGGTGGTGTGGTGGTGGTGGAGAGGGAACAACATGAGGTGGCGGTGGAGAGGGAACAATATGAGGTGGTGGTGGTGCAACTTTAGGAGGAGATGGCGGTGGTACTATCAGTGGGCATGGAAAATTATGAGGTTGTGTAGGAGGAAAATATGGATACTTCACATAGTTTTGGAGTGTAGCCATTTCAGTGTTTATCAAAATGGTAAACTTAAAACTGCTTTGTTTCAAAGATTGATGAGAGATTGTTGTGTTGTGACATCTATTTGTAGTAATAATTTATTGTTTATACTTGTAAGTCTTATGTTACTTGACTCTCATTCCAAGCATAAGAAGGCTTGTCATTGTTTGATTGAATTCAAATTCACTCTCATTTTAAGATTGAAATTTTCCAATATTATAATGCATTTTAGATGATGTTGATGTGTTCATTTCCTTCACAAATTTTAAATCCTATGATCTTCGACACTTGACAAAGCAATATAGCCTTGCTCCCGAGCCAATGTCGAGCCTCTAAGGTCAATCTTTGATGATTTTATGGTCGATGATTGGGTTTCAAAAATCTCTAGCTGGTTATCGAATTTTTTTATGGTTAAAGAATCTTTTTCTGGTTGCTCTCGAACAATTAAAACATTCTCTCAAAGAAATGTGTTATTCTGCTTGCGATTTAATATTTGATCCCATTTATGGTATCAAATAAATATGTAATTAGGAGAAATTTTTAAATAATTATTATGTTAATCTCTTAGTCTTCTTAAAAAATAATTTATCGAAATAATAAGTCATTACAAATATAAACATATCTCAGGTCACCAAATGTTTGGAAATTTCTTTATTCAACTTGTTCTTATATTCTACTGAAATGATCTTCTTAATGTTATAATAATTTGATTAAAGCTCCTATATCTATGGCTTTTACTTTCAAGATCAGAATAACTCAAATACTTTTAATTTCAGCTCTTCGATGAGTACAAAAGTCCCCATTAAATTATAATTTATTTTTCTGTCTTCTCTTATCTACCATACATTCTCCAATAAAATAATATTACACGTAAATCAATTTTTTTTTAACCGGACATTTTCCAAAAAATTACTATTCATCTCATTAAAATGTAAAATAATGTGGACTGGAAAGTGGAATTTTGTTTCCACTCTAAATAGTTAAAAATGAGTTTGATTTACGAGACAATATCATATACACCTCCTCAATTGAATATAAGTACTAGAAATGTTCCCTGTATTTTCAAAAATCATAGAAATATCCCATGATGGTTTTTCTCAGCAGATTCTCCCTTTACACTCTATTTTTTCTTACCTTTTTCTTCCAAATTTATAATACCTTAAAAATTATTACTAAAATTTATTTAAACTATATTTCTTTCTCTTTTTTTTTTCTCATTTCTTAAAAGAAATATTTTAATAAATTAATCAAAGTAGTTCATTTACAATGTACGAAGTAAAATATATTTTTTCCATATTAAGGGAGTCTATTTACTCAGGGTCAGAGCTAGGAATATTATTAGTGCGAGCACGATTTAATCAACGTCAAACTTTGAATTTTTGGCTATGGATTTAATGATAATAAAAATGTAAAACGATATTATGAAGATACTAAAATTGATCTCGGATGTTAGCATTATAATAAAAAAATTGGTATCCTTAGTCCAAGATTAGTGAAAATTGTGTAACATTGAAATCCACTTTATTCGATATCTCGCCACCAACATTTTCTCCGATCGATTTTTCTTGTAGGAATGTCTTCATTTGATATATGGATTAAAGCATTAAAAAAATTCCAGTCACTATAGATTCATTCAATACCCAAATACACGGCATCTTACGGAAAATGCTTAATTTCTCATGCTACAATATTCTAAAATTTTTTATATTACAGAGTGAAAAATGGTAGTTGGGATTTATATATATTGGCGAGAGACGAGAGTGAGAGGCACTAGTGGTCGGTGGTGGAATGCGACGAGAGACGGGAGTGAGAGCTGAGGCGTTGAGCGGAGTCGCGGAGAGGTGGAGAGGAGTCAAATCTGTGGCTTGGATGGATTGCCTCTGCGTCGATAAGTTTTCTCTTGGGCTACTGAATTCAAAAGCCCAAAAAAAAAAAAAACTGAACGTGATTTGAGCTACTAAATCCAATATTTCATGCCATTAAACATATAGATTAACAATTTTACCCTGCTTAGTTATACAAAAATTTAATTATTTTGGTAAAGTACAACTAGGGATGACAACGAGGCGGAGCGAGGCAGGGTCGGGCAACCCCCCACCCTGTTAGCCGTTTAAGGCAAGGCGGAGCTGGGCGGGACGGGATAGTGCGGGTTTACTACCCCATTTAATTTTTTTTTTAAGTTTTTAATAATTTATTTTATTGTCTCCATTCATTAGATCGAGACAAATAATTTTAGTTGCCATTTTTTATTTAAACTAATGAAATTTCGTAAAAATTTTCATTTAAAGTATTGAATTCTAAAAAAAAAAAAAATTAAACGGGGCGAGGCACTCGATACCCATCCCCGCTCCGAGGCAAAATTCCCCGCCCCATCCCTGATCGGAATACCCGATTATGCGGGTAATCCCCTCCCCGATCGGGACGGGACCCGCGAATATCAGGTTTATCGAATTTTTTTGCTATCCCTAAATACAACCTACTTCAGCCCGAGTTTTAACGCTTCATAATTAGAATTAGTCATGGGGTATGGCATTATTCTCTACCCTAGTTATATTGATAGAAAAAAATCATTAAAACGAGGGGGGCGAGTAGCCTTACCTCAAAATGATATTATAATGCATTATTAACGAAACAATAATTGAATCTACCTACTAATAAATACATCAAACAAGGCTATCCGTCTTGCTTCACCACATAAATCTCCTCTCTTAAACATTTTGAATTGTTTCTCCCTATATCCAGAATTTGCCAACCAATTATCTGCAAGTTGATTACCTTCCCTCCAATGTGTGACTGAGATCTGCAACTCCTCAATCCATTGGAATATCCTTACCATATGATATTGAACTTGCCAAGGTCCAAAATTGTGCTTATTTGTAAGATTGACAATTGATAGGAAGTCCAATTCGACCCGGATTGATTCAAAACCTTTATCTACAAAGAGCTCGAGTCCAGTAACCATAGCTCTTATTTATTTCGTACCATTTCCAAATTTTCATAGACCGAAACTTGACTCGAAGTAAATTTTAATATTCAACGCTAGACCACTCAGTAAACATTAGTAAACAATATATTCAATTCTTCTAGACAACATAGTATTCTAGGAACATCCCTATATGTCAAACTCGAGCTTCTATTAAAAAATAGCAAGAAACGGTAATATTATTTCTTTATTACTTTGAAGTTCTATGTGATTCGAAGCACGTTCGTATCACCCTTCAATCTCCATCTGATCTAGTTCATTTTAACTTGAGAATTAGTAAAGAGAAGCAAGTATTATGGGAATACTCACCAAGATGACTAATTCAAAACTTTTATGTAACTCAAAAGCTGAAGAATCCGAATTTCACATCCATAAATGAGGGCTAGCGGTTGGCTTAGGCTCTGGTCTAAGTGAATAAGCTCGGACCAGGTTTTTGCTATCTCGCTTAAACTGCTAAAATCAAGCTTAGATGAACTGCAATCTAACTATTTCATACACTTAATCGAAACAAAATGCAAACAACATTCTTTTAAATATGAAATTAAAAAACAATATTCAGCTTAATCTAGAGATAATTTCATAATTATCCACATAGCAACGGGGCAGGTCGGGTCGAGGCAACCTCCCTCGTCCACCGCCGCCCCATCCAGCCCAACCCTACACCGTTACCCGTTTAAGGCATTGCGGGACCCTTGTCCCCCTTTTTTTTTTTGTTTTTTCCTTTAAAGTTTTTGATGATTCATTTTATTGTCATCATTCATTAGAGCGAGATAGGGGAGTCAACGAGTCGAGCCAAGTCGTGAGCAGAAACTTTTTGCTCGGGTTCGGCTCGAATAAAAATACTTCGAGCTTTTTTGGATCCCGAAGGCTAGGTCGGGCCCAAGCCGACTCGATTTTTTTTTTAAATTCGTTACAAATTTTAAATTTTTGCAATTTATACGTATTATAAATAATAACTAAATATTAACATATAAAAAAATTACAGCTAAATTGAATAGAAATAATAAAAAAAAATTTTTTTTTAAAAGAAGTGGCATGCAAGTTTTTTTTCGGGCTAGCTCGGCTCGAGCCGATACCCCAAAATGGGGCTCGCCCCCATCGAGCCACAAGCTGGCTCGGCTCTTGCTATTTTCGGGCCAAGCCCGAGCGGCAAGCCATTTTGTCATCTCTAGAGTGAGATAATAATATACTTTTAATTAATTTATTTATTTTTAAAAGTTAAATTATTCAAATATATTTGTTAAATTAAGACTTTTATTATTTGTCATACTTTTTAGATAATTTTAATTGTCATTTTCTATTAGAACCAATGAAATTTCATGAAAATTTTCAATTAAAGTATTGAATTTAAAAAAAAAATTAAATGGGACGGGGCACCCGTTACCCGTCCCCGACCCGAATACCCAATTAAACGAGTAATCCCCATTCCGTTCGAGACGGGGCTCACGTGTATCGAGTTTTTCGAATTTTTTTTGCCATCGCTGTATCCACATCCCCATTGTATTTGATTTAATTTTATACACAATTTATACGCGTGTACTAATATGTGACTCAGCTTGGATTGGACACAACGGATATAGTTTGTATATTTTGGTATAGAATTCTATATTTGGTGGTATATATTAAAATATAAAGTCAATGTCAACCATTTGCAAGTTTGTCAATTATTCCAGCTTTTGTATATTATTGTTAATCTTCCCTATAAATTCCAGTACACTACTTTCACAAATCCGGAGAAACTACAGAAAAAAAAATTATTTATTATAATTGAATTATATTAATCTATAAAAGAGCCATGTGGCTCTCAACTAAAAGCACAAGTTAATGTATTTTTTCTGCAACTGTTGATTATATAATGTTTTGCTGTTTGTCAAACAGACGCCGTAGGAAGGAAAATTTCCATGATCCGACTATACCACAGAGCAAAACTCCGGCGCCGCCATCTTATGGTGGTGATGGTAAAGGTGCAAAGTTCAGTGGCATAAAGGATGGAAATATGGTGGTGTTGGCTGGAGCAGGAGCTGCTGTGGCTGCAACAGCTGTTACTGCGGCAGTTGTAGTGGCTGCGGACGAAAGTGAACGTGAACGTGATTATCGAGCTAGTGGGGGTGGTGGTTGTGGGGCTGCACCTGTAACGACTGGTGGAGACGGAAACAGCGGTGGTACTTCGCAAGGTTGTTGTTGCGGTGGAGGTGATGGCGGAGATGGCGGTGGCGGTGGCTGTGGCGGTGGAGGCTGCGGGGGTTGCGGAGGTTGAATATTCTGGTACCTTCAATTTCCTGGAATTGTGTTAACGTGTGATACTAAAAGTTACTCTTTACCAATCTTTGTAAATTTTATTTTTGTCTGTCTAAATTTTTCAATAAATAAAATGTTTCTCTCTCCTCGTATCTTTTCTTTATATTATTTTACTTAATTCTTAGAAGATAATGGAATGAACATGACCATAGTCTCGTTAATTCTACGAATACTTGAGAATTTAGGAGTCAATAATTCGTTATTCGCAAAAGAAACAAATACCGAACAATCGACAAAGAATTGGATAACACTTCAGGGACTGAATCCAACCAAAACAAAACTTCAAGGTCCAATTTACTGCTTCCAGAAAACATAGGACCCAACTTGCATAAATCAAAAAGTTCGGGGAACAACTTGCGGATTGAAGAAAATTTAAGGACTTTTAAAAAATCTAGAAACTTCAAGGACCAATTTGCAATTTTGGATTGGGCCATATACTTCTTTGATGGCACAGGTTGAGCAATCAGCAACTACTTTCGGTGATCTCGAAGAGTAGTGCATGACCAATTAAATAGGTTTACCCAAATTGATGAAAGTGACAAGCATATCATCTCTAATGATAATAGACTTCAAGTTAGTCAATGCTAAATTATTTAATTTATTCATTCATTCGGGGATCTAGGGAAGATTGAAATAAAGAACCGACTTTATCAATTATTTCAGGAATCAAAGTGTGAACATCTTATCAAATAAAATTTTTTCGTGGAAGAATTAGTTCATAAAGTTATCTTCAACTCAAGCAAGTAAACGCTGTCAGGTAGAAAAGGCGAGCATTAAGTTAGGAAATACAAGAGTACTTATCCTATATAAGAATAAGAGTAACATGGGATTGAATCCTCCGTCAAATGTAAATGATCCAGTTACGAGCCTAATTGAGATTGAAATGAATTTTATGTGTTTAAAAGTATGTGCTAAAAATCAAGAAGCAACTACAATTTTCGCTTATAATAGATCAAGCACCATGACCCAACCAATGCAGGTTAAGGAGTTTAGGGTAGAGGATGTCTCTCGACATGAAATTATGTAGGGATGCAGATATAGATGATCGAATTGACTATCAAGATTTGAAATGTTTTCTATTTGAAACGAAATTATGTAGGGATGCAAAATATAAATGATTGAATTGAATATCAAGATTTGAAATGTTGTCATACGTTGGATCATGAGAAACTAGTTTAGATAACGACAAGTAACCTACAAAATGTCTAACAGATGACACGAATCATGACTTGAGCACGCTTTGTTCCTATCCTTTCTAAGTAGTACTTTATTTTTTATATTAATAAATCATGTCCCTATAAGAAATGTCTACGGAATTTTCTGAAGAATTATTATGAATTAGTATCCAAACAACTATTGACTTTATACCTTCTCTAGAACTACAATGAAATTTCCTGAAGAATAGTTTTGAATTAGTAAACTGAATTATTGTTTACAAAATATACTTATTTTTTCTGCACCTCTCCCCTCTTTAGACTTTTTTTTTTTAAGTACAATAAATATTAAAATATAATTGCAAGGAAAAAAAAAATCACAAAGCGTACACAGTAAGCCCTGCAACAACTAGAATTAGCAACATAAAAAGTGAAGAAAAAGAAATGTCATAGCAATCTTCATTCTTACACTGTTTTCAAAAACTTGCGTAAATTCAAGGAAGGAACATAATTCTAGTTCATCATCAGAGTGATTTATGGATGCAGCTGTAATAGTTTTTTGGGTGTTTTTCTCTGTGATTGCAACGATCGTTTTATCTGCATGGACCATCTTTATTTGTTCATGCTGTGACTGTGAATCATGGTGCTTCAGGAGAAGAAGGAGATATCCCCCGACCATACGAACCATAAGTACTCCACCACCTCCACAAGTTCGAAATGATGTTGAAATGGGTGTAAGAGATAAGAAAATTGACGAAAAGGATGGAGGGATGACTATATTGGCCGGAGCTGGTGGGGCAGTAGTAGCTGCTACGGCAGTCACCGCAGTTGCTATTGAAGCTGGTACCAGTGAATGTGATGGTGGTGGTGGAGGTGGAGGTGGAGATGGAGATGGAGGGGACGGTGGTGGTTGTGGTGGTTGTGGCGGAGGTTGTGGCGGTGGGTGCGGTGGATGTGGTGGTTGAAATCAAGATATGGCAGGTTACAAGCCATTTCACAAAACCCAGCTGGGGAAGTTGAATATTGTCATGCCTTTCTATTTCTTAGATTAATATAAATAAAAAAGTTTTTATCCCTTGAAAATTTGATTTCTATTCCTGAATTGAAGGTCCATTGTATGTATGAAGATATCTAGAAATAAAATGTAAATCTCTCGTCTTATTTCTTTTCATAATATTTTCTTGGTTCTTAAAACTTTATAGAGTATACTAAATAAATAAGGAATTAATATGCAAAGCAACTTGGGCTTGAATCGAATTAAATGACAATCAAAATCAATTATTCCAAAAGTCGTATACTACTAATCTTCCCTACGTTTCAAATGAAATTACTATATATTCAACACAAAATGATCCAACGCGTGCACGATTATGTACAAGAAAATAACTTCACTCTATGGTCTTGCATCAATGCCTATTACGAAACTAAAATCTCTATAACCATGGAAGACAATTAATTTCTTAAAATACACGATATTAATAAAATACGCTACCACACGAGTGGTTTTAGTTAACTAAAAAGCAACAATATTTACGAAAACCCCTAATGAAAATCATAGAATAGAAGACTTCTTCCAAAATATATATACACCGTTATTCTGAAAGGGGCCACATTCATTCACACATAATAGTCAAAGCCAAATATAAAAAATGAAAAGAAATGAGTGAAACTACATGGAATCATAAATGATAAGTAGTTACCGTTAATACAATGAACTCCATTTTTTCAGAAAAAAAAAAAAAGGAAAGAAAAGGACGAGGATTCAACTAGTTTCTGCATAGTTAAAATATCAAAAGAATTAATATAGATATATATTCGTAGATGACATTGTGTGAATTGTCAAAATTTGTGTCATTGATTATTTAGAGTATCGTTAAAATTAATATATAAAAAACTGTCAACTCATAGAAATGTCATCTATAATGTCGAAGTTTATGTACACGTAGCAAGATTAATATCAAAAACATTGGCGGAAGACCACCATGCATTTATATAACAATTCTGAAAAAATCAACTCACAAGGCCAGAAGCAAATGATATATTTGACCTAATCATCAAAGTGATTTGTGTATATATGTAGCTCTACGAGATCTTTAAAAGTGTCTCAATCATAAATTGTCAAATATAGAAATCTTCCCTTGCTTTCGATAAGCGAGTGGATGTGAATGCTGATTTTGCTGTAGCCGTTAGGGCGGAGCAGGCAATAGATTCTGCCCAATCACCCCACTTGTTCACTAGGAGAAAGGAAAATTCTCGATACATGGAGTCCATCATCGAATCTCCCCATTGACAGATAGAGTTAAAAAATCAATCCCCGAAGTGATGAAAGCTGGTTTAATAGTTCTATCGGTCTTCTTTTCTGCTGCTTGTGCTTATGTTTTTGTTATATGTGTCGCTGTTATTTGGTCATGCTGTGACTGTGGATCATTTTGGTTCGAGAGGAGGAGGAGCTCGTATCCCCCAAGGACACAAGTAGTAAGTACCCCACCACCTCCACAAGTTCGAAATGATGTTGAAGAGGGTGGGGGGTGACTATATTGGCGGAGCTGGTGGTGCAGTAGCTGGTACAATTGGTGGCTGCCGTGGAGGAGATGGCGTGGCCGGAATTGGGGAAGTTGTGAGTAGATTGAATATTAATGTCGTGCCTCTGATGAAAAGCTCTATGTATGTTTAAAGTTTTCTTGAAATAAAATGTCAATCTTTCCTCTTATCCATTCTTCATAACATTTTCTTCATTCTTGAGCCTTGTGGTATAGACTAAATAAAATTTGGGTTATATTTCTTATTGAAGCCCACCTTGTTAACTTATTTGGAATTATAAAAGAACAAACCGAGTGGAAAAGTCTCCGTCGCCTGATCTCGAACCGTTCTCTACTTATTTTTGTTGGGAATTGTTCAGAGAAAAATAGCTAGACAAAAAATATAAAAAAGATAGAATAAAATTTATGGACTATCAAAGGTTTTCAAATATCGTTTCAAATATCCTAAACTTTTACCGTAACTTCTGATTTTTTAATCTGTCAAGAGGTGTCGATATGTGAAAACCACCGAGGATAATACTATCGAAGGCGAGGCCTAATGGATACCTCCATTTGAGAGAGCAAAGAACGCATAGAATTGTCACTTGGCGAACTATTGGAAGTGTAACAAATATATACACCTTTTTCTTTTCAATTTCCTTCCCTCTCTTGTTTTCTTTCTCATCTTTATTTCAAGATACTTTCTTCCCCCTTCAAAATCTAATATCAGGAAATAAAATTATAGGACTGAAAATCAAAGCTTGAAGCTTGGGTCGTCTCTAATAAGTTGTATTAAAACAAGGGCTTTATTTTCTACATTTGTATTGGTACCTTCGAAGGTCCCTTTTTACATACATACAAAAACACGCACTAGTGAATCCAGTAATCCATGTGAGCAAGGATGGCCGCTCGAGTGACCATTGAGTGGCCATCCAATATAAGGAAAAATATGTGATAGCTAGCATGGGCAGCCACGAGGGTTCGTGGGGTGCTGATTCCTCCCCTGAATACACATATTTATATTAATATATGTATCTATTTATTTAAAAGTACATCATGCAACATCTAAATTAACATTATTACAACACTTGCGAAAAAATATAAAATAATGTGCAATGCATGATTTGACTGATTAATTTATAACTAATACGCTTATTTAAACATAAATTTCTGAATTTCTTGCTCAAGTAGACTTTGTCATGGAACAATGCAAGTTAAGAATAATGCTATTTGCAAGCTTGTCAATGACAACAAAGTCAATAATGCCTGAATTTTTTGTATACTCTGCCCTACATTTCAGCTGAAATGTCGGGTCACCATTTCAGCTGAAAAGTCGTAGAAATCAATTTTAATGTTCACACACTTTATCACACCAAAAATGAAATAGCATATAATACAAAAACTTCAAAATTTAGAAAGAAAACCTAAAATACAAAGCAAAAAAAAAAAAAAAAATCATGGATTTCAAAAATGCAATCTACTAAGAATGTTGAAATTAATTTTTTCGAATTAAATTTTTAAATATTACACGTTTAAATGTTCTACAAACTAATTGAAATTATAAAACTGAAAATTCACTCCAAAAATATCCAACATTACTCAGAAAGGGTCTACATTCATATCTACATTAATTCACACAAAAAAGTCAATCCACTAAAGATAAAATAAAATAAAATAAATAAAGAACATAGAATAATCTTTTGAAACATACTCTGAACAATTAAGAGTATATTGAGATTTTAAGGTTCCACGTTAAAACGTCTACATTATTAAACGGAGTAATCCAAGTTCTTATACGTCGGAATTTACAAGCTCTGGAGCTTCTTTTTAAGACATAGGACACGGCTTTTTTTTTTTTTTCCAGAAAGAAGCGTACCAAAACATCGTAATTTGAAAACGAGTCCAGTGACTGAGTCTTAACCTAAAAAGAAGAAACAAAAAATAGAGATGTAAACTCAGGTCAACTGCATATGGCTTTAATCCTTCATTTAAGCTGTTTCGAAGTCAAGAGACTTAAACAATTAATGATTATCAACAAAGTAAAGGATGTGTAAATTCCTGGAAGGAACGTATTTTTTGTTCCAGCACTTACAAGGCCACAAGGAAAGGATATATTGATATAGATATATATATATTTTTTCTTTCCACGACTCACGAGTCCAAGTTTCGCCCGACTAATCCTGAAGAGTGGCGACCTAACCTCCTAAATCGCTACCCGGATTGATCCGGTCGTGGTCACAGCTTATATACAATTGGGTCGGACATTCGGATGTTCTCCTCCCTCTGGACTTCTGTCTTCCAACATAGGTGTTCTCTTCTAACATAAATGTTCCCTTACAGCTGCCGCGAAAATTCGAACATTCGATGCTCCGTAGAGAAACATCCTGCATTACTACTGCGTCATGCCCGTGGAGGCTATTGATATAGATATTTGACCTTATCATCACTGTGATTTGTATACGTATCCAGCTATATAAGATCCTTCAAAATTGTAAATCTTAAACCGTGAAACATTGAGGTGATGGAATCAGGTGTAATAGTTATCTAGGTCTTCGTTTGTGTGATTGCGGCGTTTTTTTTTGAATTTTTCATTCCTCATTATTTGTACATTATGTGACTGGCAGTCATGGTGCTTCAGGAGAAGAAGAAGGAGATATGCCCCGACCACACGAGCAGTAAGTACTCCACCACCTCCACAAGTTCGAGGAAAAGGATATTGGCCGGAGCTGGTGATGCAGTAGTAGTTGCTATTGAAGCCAGTATCAGTGAATGTGGTGATGGTGGTGGCGGTGGAGATGGAGATGGAGATGGAGGTGCAGGTGGAGGGGACGGTGGTGGTGGAGGGTGCGGAAGTTGTGGCGGTGGGTGCGGTGGATGTGGTGGTTGAAATCAGATTACAAGTCACGCCACAAAACCAAGATGGGGAAATAAAATTTCTACTTCTGAATTAAAGTTCCATTGTATGTTTGAAGCTATCAAAAAATAAAATGTAAACCTCCTCTTATTTCTTTTTCATATAGTAAAACTTCATAGTATACGAACTGAATTAGGAGTAGCAACTCGGGCTTGAATCAATTAATCCCTTGTTTAAAAATTCAACTTTTTAAAACTTGCCTTCAATCACGTATTTCTTCAATAAAATAATTTTATACGTAAATCCAAAATTATTATTTTTTTCCTCTTAATTAACCATACATTCTCAAAAAAATTACTATTACAAAATCTATTTTTTTGCAAAAAATAGAATTCAAACAAGGGCAAAAACTGGTTTAAATTTACATCTTAAACAAATTTTTAAAAACTGATAATGGCATTGTTTAACTTGAGATAATCAATGCACACTCGACATCTTGCAACTGTTTTGATTGAAATAAGCTCATCGATGGTATTTTGTCCTAACTACAAATTTAGCTACTCATCATCTTCTAAGGAAAAAAAAAATATAGAATACTCATTGCTTTTTAAAGAAAATAAATAAAGATAAAAGCTGATAAAATTTGTAGTTGAAAAGTCGTGGATCCAATTAAATATCTGGTTAAAATTTATTGTTGATTTAAATTTAGATAAAAAATCAGATTTTAATCTCTACCAAACAGGGACTTAATAAATAAAAAGCACCAAAATTTTACGGAAAAAAACCCTAAAGAAAAATATTGAGAGACTTCAGATGTGCAAGTCTACTAAAGATCAGCGACTGAGTCTTAACTTAAAAAGGAAGAAAACAAACAATAGAGATTTAAAAACTCAAGTCAACTGCACATCTGTTCTAAATCTTCATTAGTCTTACCCTATTTGAAGACGAGATACATTCCGGTCCAGGTCCAGCCCAAATCCAAGTTAGTAGTTCGTTTTAAGCCCACTTAAAAAAAGCCCATTCCAACTAAACCCATCATGTTTTTTTTAAAACCCAAAAGTCCAATCCAATTTTTTTACAACCCAACCCAAATATCATTATATCAAAATCTCATTCAATTCTTGAATCCTCGTTTCTTCAAAGACTTCATCAGCCGATTCAGATTGAATTGAAATTGCAATTCCCTGATTTTTTTCTTGCTGGTTTTGTTCATTGGGTGATAGAAACAATGTTATTGTTACGAATTACGAAAAGCTAAGTTATTGTTAAAACAATGTTATCAAAGATTCAAAATCAGATTAAAATTTAGAACCCGAGGGACAGAGAAATCGTTGATGTCTTGAACTCTGAGGGACATCGTACTGACATCATACTTGCTGAGATTGATCTTCTTATGTCCAAGGATGCACATCTGTTAAGGTATATCATGTCTAATAAAGACTTGCAAAAGATTCCACTGTTATTTTCGGCCTTTCATTTTGAAAGTTCTAATTATTGGCATGAGAGGTGGAAACAAATGAATCTTGTTTTACAGTCTACATGAGATGTTCGATAGTTTTTGAATTGAATCTTGTTTTGCCGTCTGTTATTTTCGACCTTTACAAATGGAAGCTCAATCTTCATCAAAGAGAATAAAGACGATATTGGCTTTTTCTTACAAATGAATTTCTTTAGTAATTACATTGGCTTTGTAAAGTACTTTCAGTCCCTCTACAAAAAATCTTGGATCCGTCCGTGAGGTCGCACACAATATACATTGATATGGATATTTAACCTCATAATCACTATGATTTTATGTATATCTAGCTCTTCAAGAACTTTAATCTTCGTAAACTGTGGAACATTGACGTGATGATTGCAGGTGTAATAGCTCTCTTGGTGTACCTTGCTGTGTTTGCCGCGTTTGCTGTTACTATGTGGGCCCGTTTCATTCGTATATGGTGTTTTCCTAGAAGAGGGGGATATCCACCCCCGACAACGCGAGTATTAAGTACCCCACCACATCCACAGGTTGAGAATGGTGTTGAAAGGGGGTAAAAGATAAGAAAATTGACGATAAGGATGGGGGCATGACTATGTTATCCGGAGATGGTGGTACAGTATCAGCTGCTAAAGAAGCCACCGCAGTTACTATTGAAGCCGGTACAAGTGATGGTGGTGATGGAGGGGGCGGTTGCGGTGAGTGGTGGATGTGGCAGTTGCGGTGGATGTGGTGGTTAATATCATATGGAGACCCGAATTCTAATTGACCTAGTGTAAAAAGCTCGTAGTGCAACATATGTGGTGGTGAAAATACAATTATGGAATTTTTTTTTGTTTTTTTGGGCAGGGGGTTGGTGGGGTGGGGGGCTGGGGGTGCGTAGTGGTAGAGGTGATCGTCATTTTTTATTTATTTAGAGTAGCCATCCAAAATGATATTCTCTTGTACTTATATTTGATTTAGTAGATTTTCTCCTTACTCTGTGGTTTTTCCAAATTTAGGGTTTTCACATAAATCTGTGTATTCTTGTTCTAGTTCTTATTTATTTCTATTGCATATTCTCATTTTTTTCGTAACAAATCTTATGATCTAAGCAAAAGGAAAAAAGCAACGAGCAAATGTTAAGAATCGAAATTTTATTGTGTCTCAATTACTATAATATTTTTGAATTGTTGATTTTAATTACTCTACTGAAATTATGGATATCTTAAATGAGGAAAACTTGTTCTTATCTATTGGCTCTCGATTATTTGATAGGAATACATAAATCCAGATTCTTAATATTTTAGGAATTCATACTTAAATAGGTTTTATCAGATAGAGTTTTAAGCATATTAGTATTTGAATTCCCCAAGAAAGGAAATAAAATTAATCTGTTACCGAAATTGAAAAGGAAAACAACCATATCCACTGGTTGCAAGATAACAGTAGTAATTGCGGCTAAACCGATTTGTTTAGCAAAAAAACGTCACGACTTTGTCGAAAGATTGAACAGATTTTCAAATTTTCATCTTCGAATTTGAGGTTTATCTTTTATCTTTTCTTCTACATTTATTTTTTCCCCTTTTTTGAAGTATATAACAATATAACAAATCGTATTGGACAGGTGTAAGGATTTCGTTTTAAAAAAGTACTTGATCAAGTATGGGTGGATGTAAGTCTCAAATTTCAACTCATTGTCTTTATTTTTCATCTAGTAACGACTAATAGTTTGTATCTTTGTGGCTGTAGTAAGTCAACTATTGCATTGTTTCGGGATCAAGGGCGACAAAAAGAAGCGTCCCGTGGTGGTAAATACAACAAAAACCCGTCTTCCGCATCGTGATGTCTATAATGGTCAAAATTTCAGAAGCAGTGGAATAAATGATGGTGGAGTAGTTATTCTTGGAGGAGTAGTTGCAGCAACAACTATCAATAGTGGAGGCTGCGGTGGTGGCGACGACTGCGGTGGTGGTGGAGGTTGTGGTGGTGGTGGATGTGGATGTGGCGGGTAGTGAACTACCTAATTCTTTTTTTTCCCCATGTTAATTAGCTTATTGATGATCTGATGAACTAGATTGGATTAAATTAATATTTATCAAGTCTAATTGTGAAAATTGGCTAATTTCGAGTCGAATCTTTTGTTGAAAAATAAATTAATATTTGTATGTGTTATTTTACAATTTAATTGACATTTTTATTACATGTCTCTTTTTAAATCAAGCTCAGTCTACCCATTGCAAAATTTCGTTGACGTCTAATTCTTCATCACTGAAAGGTCTTAATTGGTGGAAGAATCATTGACTGGAAAATCGTGTTCAAAAAAAGCGCAGTCATATTTAAAAAAATATGCCAGTCATTTGAATTTGTATTATTTAGCAAATTATCAATTTATGAAACGAGACCACAAATTTATATTGCCTCGGTTTGATAGGGATTAAAATTATTATTTTATCGATTTATCGATATTAGTTAATATCTCATTAACCAAAGTCTTGGACCACAAATTTTAAAAAGCTTCTATTTTCATCAATCATTAGTAGATATCTGTATAAGCTGCCAAATTTTATTATGTAATAAAGGTTAATAATTCGCATAGTAATAATTTAGAGATAAAGGACCTAGTTTTTTTCATTCAAATTCAAGGTTTTGAAGACTGGGGCATAAATTACTGTTTTCGACATTTGGTTTTATTTAACTCAATTAGTTGAATCATTAGATTCTCAAATAAAAAATAAGATATTCCTAATTAAATCAAAATAAATAATAGGATAAACTCTTTCCTTTTTTTTCATCCTCCTTATAAGATAAGAATTTTAAGTATGTTAGAATTCTAAACGAAATAAAATTCAAACTTTTATTAAAATTGAAAAGGATACCATATCTCACTTTTCTTTTGAGAAGCAAAGAATATCAAAATTACATCTTTGAATTTCAGGTGTATTTCTTCTCTTCCCTTCTTCCTCTAAATGAAATCATAACTCGATATTTTCATATTGTGATTCTTTGTTCTCTGTGGTTGCAGAGTTTCTATCTATTAGTGTGATCAATCTTATCGAGTTTTACATACTAAATACTTATTTGTCTCTACCAATCGAGTTTGATAGAATATTTCTCCATTACATTTTCAGGATTTTTTGCTGAAGTACTTGAGAAATTATGGGTATAGGTAAGTATCGAATTGCAATTTATTGTTTATTTTTCTTTGATTTTAGTCTTTCTTATTTCAATATGCCGTCCCAAATGATATATAAAAGTTTAGGGTTTCGTTGTGTTCTATGTTATAATTGATTTTTATCTCGTAGATTCATTCCAAGGCCATTTGACAAAGTTTTTGAAAAGCTAAAATCTGTTATTGAGATTAAAAAATCGATTTTTATAAATATGTTAAAATAATTTTCTTAAAGTACTTTTCGTAATAGAAGAGTTTTTAGAAAAAATTGACTTAAATTAACTTTCTCAAGAAACTCTTTTACAAGAAACAAAAACAAAATCAAAAGACCTACCAAATGACCTCTAATTAAGTTTGCTAATTTTTTTGAGATTGCTCGTTTGAGTAATGACTACGTAATACTATAAAAAATAGAAGAAAAATGTAATAATTTTATCAATGAGCTATGTTATGGACACAATTTTATATAAATATTTTAGGGTGCCAGAGAAAGTGGGTAGATAAAAGAGAAAGAATGAATAAATTATCTAGAAATAAAAACCACCCCTCCTAGAATAAAATATTTTCTTTGTTTTTGAGAAAAATACGGTCACATAACCAAAAATTGTAAAATATTTTCAATAGAAAAAATTGTCAATTAAACACCTCAAAACTAGGAATTTAGGTGGAAAAATGACATTTTTTTATGAAAAATAAAGTCAATCAAATACACTCAAATATGTTTGCATTTAAATTCTATAAAGTGAAACAATAAATGGCAATTTTTTTTTCCTCCAATTGTTTGTGGTTGCAGCAAATCGACTTTCGAGTTGTTTCGGAAACGATGAGCCCAAGAAGAAGCATGCAAAGGTGACATGGACCGTCACAATACCCCCACCTCGCCCCGACGTCAAGAAAGGCCTAAACTGTCCTGCCGTGAAAGGTGCAATTCTCTCGTCAGTGCATCAAGATGTTGAGAAATGTGTAAAACCTCCATGTACCATTCATTCATCAGTTCGCCCTGATGTCGAAAAATGTGTAAAACGCCCCGTCAAAACAAGTACTGTTCCCCCACCAACGCGATGTAACTTGAAGATATGTGTAAAGGCGAATAGTGATTCTAGCAGTGGAGCAAGAGCACATGATGGAGCCATAAAGGAATCAGCAGCTATTAGCACCACCATTCAGATTCCTGTCTCCCTTCCATGCACCATCAGCATTAAAACATTTAATTAATTTATTTTTTGTAATTTAATAATTTAGGGTCAATTATTATTATTATTATTATTTTAATTTTTTTGCAAGATTAGGTTTAATTTTTCTAGTTTTGTAATTCTGACTCTTATTACAACTCTCTCTCTCTCTCTCTCTCTTTTTGTTGATTTATTGAAAAAAGTGTTGAACTTTGACAAACTATCAAGATCAACTCCAGTATTCGATTTCAAATCAATAAATTTCTAGTTTCATTTAGATTGTACCGCTGGACTACAAAGAAAGTGCAAAATTGAGTAACTAATAAAAATTTATAAATAGGTTTCCTCTTAATTGTTTTCGATCTTCATCTTCTTGACTCCGATATGCTTGATGTTTGCAAACTTGTTGATTTCAGGACGACTGATGGTATTGCACAGTGATATAAAGAGAGAGAGAAAAAACTACCAGATCAACTCAATAATTCGGTGGTATGGAGCAACATAAGGTGGTATGTAGCAACATGGATAAGTCATAACCGACTAGTCGATATAATTTTCATCATCCATTATCAGAAGAGTAAAGTTAAGGTACCATTTTAGTTAATAAAATGGCCTTATCCACGATAATTATAAATAAATATTTTGATCGTCAATTTCATAATACTTTTACTAGCTTACTTTACTGTAAAGGAATTAAACAGTCATTGTATTAGGTTATTGAAACTACTTTATAGACACATAAATTTCTCATATTCAAATGAGATGTTTTTTAGCGAAATATTGATTGGTTATCGTTCAAAACTTTCTCACTTCACGTGTTTTATCTAGAATATTTTGTGGAGACTTTTTCTAAAGACTAGTTTTAGATCCGTGCAATGCATGGGTTGCGCGATTTTGAAGGTAAAATTAGCGTTTTGAATACTAAAATTAGATGGTATATTGTACTATATATATATATATATATCTTGGTTTAAAATTGAATTTTCTATTTCAAAGGCATATGTGTTTTTGTAATAAAAACAATGTAACAAATCTATCAAATTTAAGAATCAAGTGAATGAAAATGGGATGAATAAGCTACATCATCTCCTTTTTATCCTTCTACACACATAATATCATAATAATAAAGTAGATATAATATTTAACTAGTTTGGCTACACTATATGAATTTTTCTTCCACATATAGTACATCTATTTATATGACTAAAGAAACCAGATTGAAACCAGTTTAGCATGAAGTGAAGCAAAATCAATATTAGAAAAGACTATATTTATACACAAATTTTTCGGTACGAGAAAGAATATTGTTAAAGTTCATATCACTCTTTCCAACATTAATATTGATCAAACCAATGGAGGAAATTGGACATGAATATGTAGAGTACGTGATATACACAGAATGAGCTTACCAAAACGTTAAGTAGATCATATCAGGAGAGATGTTAAAATCCTTAAACATAAATGATTATGAAATTAAATTAATATATACTAAAATCATCTTTCTGTTTGTTCTAGCATATCCAAAGTATGGTATTACTGCAGTGATATTCTTGGATGACGCTTTTCGCGAAGCATTTATCATAACCAAAAGCTCCATAAGATTTTCAGTAGTTGGTGGGCATATGGGCTGGACAAGGTACACATTGCAGCCTCGATCATTCTCTTGTAATTGAACATATATTTCTCCATCAGCAAACCACTTGATGTGAATTTTTCCCAGGTGAAGCCTCATATACCAATAAATTTCCTAAGTGATAGGAAACAANGATGTGAATTTTTCCCAGGTGAAGCCTCATATACCAATAAATTTCCTAAGTGATAGGAAACAACCATATTAATCAATATAGATTATAGAGGTAGAAATCTGACAGTTAAGCATTTCATTGGGCTAATGAAAAACTACAGAAGAGAAAGGAGCACTTTCCACCAATGTCCATACTTATTAAATATTGTCTCATCTAGTTTTCTATTCTAGTATATTTTTCATTTGTTTATGGGTAAAATAAAATTATAACCCCAGCCACTTTCAGGTATTTATGCCGAACCATTTACCTTTGAGAAAAGTACCAATGGCTTTACACTAATCTCAAAAACTAAGGTTTTAATGCATGAAAGTAGAAAAAAAATCTGTTCTTGAGATAAATTGATTCACATGGCACCAGAGGGGGACAACCTGTGCTGAAAAACTGGGAAATCCACGTGATTCATTGCACTTCCTGGAAATTCATAAGTAAATTGAAAACCAAAAACTAATTCCACCCAAAAATAAATTCTTGTGAATCCATTCTAAACTAAAAATGATCTTGCAATTTTCATAGGAGCTTTTATTAGTCTTGTACCCTAATTTCTATATTGTACCATTGAGCAAGTAAACTTCAAAGAGCCAAAAGATGCTGAAAACAAAAACATTTAGTATAAAGAGATCAAACATTATTCGAAAAGAGAATGAAATGAAGACATTGTAGGATTTGAATCCTTACATGACAATGAATTTGTTGATGATGCCTTTTT